>JAHZNP010001055.1:0-27785 GCA_020615345.1 Triops cancriformis
CGACGTAGACGACAAACAAGGAGAATTATTGTTTTCTTCGAATGCATGTCATTTGTTAATGCAACGCAATACAAATAATATTGGAAACAATATTTCAAAGAAACTGTTGGGTTAGCTTCTTTCCCTTTACCAATTTGAGACCAAAACTATTTGGGTGTGGGTTCGTGGAAAGGATGAATGCAAGAGGAATCTAGTTTGATTTGGAAATAAATATTTTACTAATAAAATAATTATAATTGTATTGAAAACGCAGCCACCTTTGATGTTTCGAAAAGCGTCTTTCCTTTATCAGGAAGGAAATAATCTACCTGAAAATGTTTGAGTCATAATAAATAATAAAAAAGCCGTTTTAAAATTAAAAAAATTATTTAAAATTTAATTCAATGAAAAACACCCTCCATCTTGTATACAAAGTCACGTGATTTCGCTGCCCAAGCCTGCCTCAGACGTATAACTGACGTCAGGGGTTGAGGACTTAGTCGGTCTTGAACTGACACCGTTATCGTCCAAATTTGCCTCAGTTCCTTTCAGGGGGTGACGGATCCGTCAGTTTGCACGACAGACCAAGGGTGCATTTTATCGTGAACAGCGTTATTCTCCTGTTGAGCTCGATAGCATTATTTGTCCACAATAAATTGACCGATCGCAGGTCATTGTTCAACAATTCTTGTCAAACAAGGAGTTGACACCAAAACACTCATCCAGCTCGACTGTTTGTAAATATTACCGCATGTTTGTAAACTAAATTGAATTTTATTATGAATTTAGTGGAAAACTTAAATAAATTCGCATTATTATCATGGAATAACGAATTGAAATTAATACTTTTAGCAGCTCTAAACCAAATACTCAGCGGATATAAATTTGTTTGCCATTAATAGTAATGACATGTGGGAGATCATAAAAGAAAAATTGGCTGTACTTTTACTGTAAAAAATACATATTAACTTCTTTATGTCAATGTGACGCAACATCAGCAAAAATAATAAAATTTGTTGGAGGTTTGAAAAAAATCTTGGTTTATTGAGTCATAAAACAAAACATCAATTGTGTTCAATTAGCCAAAGTGAACGAACTGTCATTCTGTCGGATGTAGTCCCTCTCGTCTTCTTTTTCTTCAGTTCAACTGCCGACGCTATTTTATTCAAGGCACATCAACGAATTCGTCTCACTGAAAATCTGATCGTTATTGGCTTTTGAAGGCCGGATTTTCTTGTTTGACGAGGGTAATAATTTTGGCAAGAGTCCTGCAATTGCATCTCCACAGGAACTAAAAATAAATCTAAATGCATTTCGGTTTAACAAATTTAGAAATGTGCTCAGCTTACGTGTTTCTTTCCTCGAGTAAGAGGGTACGCTTGTTCTTCCTTTTGGTATGGTTTTGTACTGTATTTAGCTAATAGCCAAGATACGCATGGTGAACATTGTACCCTTCTCCTAGAAATGTAGTTAATCACGTCTCATTAATTCAGGCCTGTTTCAGAAGGATACTTTTGTTAGCTATCCACAAGCAAGGTCGAACTCATCAAGCAAGCCTGGGAATCTGGGAAAATTGTTCATGAACTTTCACAAATTATAAAAATTACTACACAATATATAAAAGAATTATATAAAATAGCATTTCTGAAACGTATATTACAATTTTAGGTAGTAATTAATCTAAAATTGTTACTAAAGAAAATAAGCTTAATTTTCCAATGCAAAACCTAGCAATGCACAAAATATAAAAACTGTATTGCAGAAACACAATTACAAAATATTCTCCACGCATTTATTCACATTTCACAACACTTATACGAAAAATGGGCACCGTGTTTACAAACAAATGGAAGGGGGAAGGCTTTATGGACATTTCCTTGTTCAACCCAGCTCCTGAGCAGGGTTGAACAAAAGGGGACTTTGCTGTTCAACACCACGAGCTCAACAAGAGTTGTTGACGATAAAATGCTTGTTCACCTGGATGCCATCCACGCCAAAACAGCTGTTGAGCTCAACAACAGCATCGTTGAACAATTTTGTTCACAATAAAATGCACTCCAAGTTGACGGAACGGAATTTTTCGAAAATCCACAGGAACGGAACAGAACGATGAGACTTGCCAAAAGAACGGAACGGAACGGTCGAACATTGCTAAAGAACGGCAAAGAACGCCGTTCCGGCCGAGACTGCCGTTCCGAAACACTGACTGTAAGATACCCAAATGGGAATGAAAACTGTACAGAAACACGAGTTATGAAGTTAACCGAGTTGAAGTTAAACCATAGAGGAAATCCTCTATGAGTTAAACACAACCGGCTAGCTCATTCGCGGTTCGTCCTTGGTCTAAAATCTTGATTGGCAGATCGACATTTACCAAGACCATTTATTCTGCATTGGCCCACGTGGTCTAGATTTGTTTGTATACCGCATGCCCGCTAATAATTTAAAATAGAAAAATGAGTTTCAACACCGCGTTAGAAAATCTGTTGAGTCTGATGAACCATGCCACCCAAGAAGAAAAATTACGGTTCTTCAGTCTGGTGCGAAACTTGGAAACAACACTGAGCAACGCCTCAAAGGGTAAGATACCTTTATTCTACTCTTCATAAAATTAAATCAGTCCTGTTTTAGCTGAAGACATTGGTTCGCCACAAGACGCACTAGCATCTGTGCAAGCGCTAGTAAAATTAGAAGGCATCGTGGAATACTTACGTGAAAAGTTACCTCTCGGCGGCAACTTACCCACGGAACAATTCTTTTACCCCGAAATAGGCGAAGTAAGAGTTTTATTATACATAAGTTGCATCACTACGTTTTGCCAATGAATAAAGAACATTTTGTGTAGAACGCGGATTGCAATCCAGCCACGACGCTACATTTGGACGCGTTTTTGTACAGTGATGACGTCACCAGCGAACTTTTCAATGAGCGCAAACTGCCATGTTACTATTGTGCCAACTGCGGGTCACGAGACATCAAAGATCTGAGTAAGTTTTCAAATACGAATTATAATTTTAGAATAAATGTGATTTGTTAGACATTGTGTCGCATTCCGCGTCTAAGGAACGTCTGCTTTATATCTACAAGGTATTGTTGCCGCCATTGGATGGAAAAGTTGTAGTCGATGTCGGTTCTCGCTTAGGCGCCATGTTGTACGGCGCGTACTTTCTGAGTAGAGCGAAACACATAGCCGGTATGATGTGAATACATTACTTTTCTGTTAATATTTCTCTTAAAACTCCTGATCGTCTCCTAATTTGTTTAAAAAAATTTCTGTTTCTTATTTATTTTTTCAATTCATTTTTTTAAAAATTAAGATAGCTGGCATAGGCCCTCGCCTGTTGCCGCAACTATATTAACACATTCGTCGATACAAACCTCCATATAAACATTAATTTGCACGATCTTCAATTCATTTTATTATTATAGTTATATTAAATATTATTTATGTTATTTTTCCTTTGTCGAAACTGAAATATTTATTTCCTGCAGGTATTGAAATCAGCCACGATTTCGTCACGCTTCAGCAAGATACCATCGCATATGCTCAATTACAAGATCGGATATCAATATTCGAAGGCGACGTCCGTAATTTCCCGCAAGTGATCCAACAAGCTGACGTAGTGATTCTCAACAACGTTTTTGAGTTTTTTATGACGCCTGCGTTGCAAATTCAAATGTGGCAATTTATACGACAAACTCTTAAACCTGGTGCTTTGCTAGTTACCGTGCCGGCGTTGCCAACCTCGCTGCAAAACTTACAAGTAATATCATAATTGTAGTTTTCTTCCTCATTTTACGAGCTTTTCTGTGGTTAAGACTGGAATTGATCTACGAACGTGGGTACGTGAATTAGGACCATTCAGTCCCTCAGCGGCGGACGTCGACGAAACGGAAACTTCCGAAATCAAACTTTATCAAGTGCTGTAACTATCGTGTTAACGATAAGCTTTAGGTCTGCGTGTCAAAAGGTCAAAACTCTGAACTTGTAAAACAGCAAACTATCGGTGTCTGTTGTATAAAATTAGAAGTACAAACTGTCACGAAACACATGTGTGAGAAATTTGGAAGAGAATGGGTGATCACTTGTTCCGAACACAAATAATAAGAATTATTCCAAAGCGAATTTCAGTGTTTGTCGCTAGAGGTGCCACTGTAGTAGGCTCCAGTAAAGGTCCTCAAACCGCACTTAATTGAAAGATACAATTACCGCGGTAACTTTACTGAAGCGCAGGCTTGGGTAATACACAGTAAGATCTCGCTATAACGAAGCTCGTTTATTGTGAAGAAAATCCACAGATACCTACCAAACACGTGTGTCCGAAATAACGATCTCGCAAATAACGAAATTTCGCTCGGAATTTTTCTAAGTGCAGCTTTAGTTCGCATCACTAGAGGAGCCAATGCCGGAATGCCATCCATCAGTGTTCCGCATCTTTGTTTTTATCGGAGTTTAGGTAATTATCGATCTTTTGCCAAAGCTTCTCGATCTAATCAGATCAAAGCAAGACAGTCAAAAGATTGTTGAAAAAAAGCTACGTCCGCATTACGCATTAAGAAGATCCTCGAAATATGGATGTTAATGTTCAATACAAACAAATATATCTATACCAGTGTTCCAGATCCTTTCTTTGGGTGGATCTTCGATCACTATCGATCATTTATCAACTTCAGTCGATCCGGATCAGTAAACATCCCGATCCGATCCGGTCATTTCGTTAATTACCGAAATTCCGACAATTTTGAAAAAATAAAAAAAGAGATGAAAAGTTTTAAGTTATGCCCACCAGGTGGCCAGATTTTGAACGGTAAAAGATCGTCAGTAAAATAGATCCGATCCCTGCCCTTTCACGGTACCACGCCGATCCGATGAGATCCGATCAAATGATCGGAACTGATCGGATCTTTTTTCAAAGATCCACAACACTGATCTACACGCAGTTACAAATCGTTTGACAATTTCGTTTACAATAGGATTTGTAACATAGCAGCCATTAAAAATATTCTCCACTCACGGACGATTGGATCTAAATATTACCGAGAAAGATCGATCCAACCTAGCAAATTTTCGAGGTATCCTCCATTCGGTCGTAAGATCAGGTCTCATTTTTACCTTTCTGGATACTCTGAACACTGTCACTCATGTCTTGATCATTCTGGGGCTCGAAGTGCAACAATTTTGGGTTTTGGGAGGAATGAAAGCTTCTTGACTCTCCCACATTGTTTCTTCGTCCGATGCTGGGATATGTTATTTTTTCGTACACTTCGAACTGATTCTTTCTTTAGTTTCGCAAGAACCTCTTTTCGTATTGTACTTCACGGATAGAAAAGAATCAAGACATGGCGGCCAGCAGACCGTGTTTCTCAATCAGTGACTGAATCCTCTAGTGACGCAAAGTGGAACTGAAAATGCCCCCTTAGCCCACGTGAGAAGATTAACACTAAACAACACATACACGTAGCACCAGATATCGAATAGAATTTTTTCATGTACCGAACAGAATAGTTTCGCTGTCCTCCAGGAGCATCCGTTATAGTGAAGTTCTGCACTGTAACCAAATGTCAGTTACTACGGAGGGAGGTCCGCAGCAATGTTTGGGATGTTCGTTTTTACGGATACTGTTTTATTTATCTCATTTTCTTCGTTTGCCCATTTTTGTCGCTGTGACCCGAACATTCAAGGCTCTAGATCCGCGTTGAAACGATTCCGACCGAACCAGTCAATGAAAAAATTAGAACTTGTCTACCGATTGCTCTTTTCGGCATTCTCGGCATATTGAAAATCGCCATCTTTCCTTTCGATGACGTCAGACGCCCTTTTAGGCAATGAGACACATCCCACCGATCGACGTGCCTGTGATCGCCGTTATAGTCAGCGGTCTTTCACAAATATAGAAGTCTAATATGAACGCGTAATGTCAATATGTAGTATCAGTGTACCGCGCGTATTTTTTTAGTATTTTCCTTTATAGATTTTTATTTTTTATTTTCCTTTATTAATTTTTATTGATTTTTATTTTCATTTATATAGTTTTATTTTCGTCTATGTATTTTATATTTCTTGAGCTTAGTTCTGCTTTTCAATGTGTTCATTTCATGCTTTCGGGCGACAGCATTTGACAAGTAACGTTTTTCTTTCCAACCGCTTGTGTTTTTCTTTCAATTCCAAAAATTTTATTTCATCTGAAGGCAAGTGAAGAATTCCGCTTCTTCTTGAGAATCTACTCTTAACAAATTATATTGATTTGGCTTATGAGCTTTAACGGATATAAAGCTCGTACAGCAAGTTAGGAACTTGTTAGAAAATTAAAATTGGAAGTTGCTCAGGAATGCAGGATCGATAGACCAGCAATTGAGATTTATTTGGACGAATTCAGGTCCCGTTCCTGGATCTATTAAGCATTCCTCCCTTGAAGCCCTCCTCTCTACCCCCCATATTATAAGAGAGGGTTATATAAGAAGAAAAGGAGCGGAGGGTGAAAAGCCATCGATCGGTTTTGTGTGCGTTGCGCGGCATCACTTTAGCTTTGCTTTGAACTAGTTACCGGATGAGTGTCAAGGTAGTTAGTTGTTTGTTGTTCCTTGCCTTCGCTCTCGTCACTAGACGACACATTTAATACGAAACGTCACCCCAATTTCCACATAACCATTACTGTACTAGCCTGATCATTCCCCGTGATTGACGTAGCTAACGTGTTTCAGTGACGTGTACCCAAAAAAAATCACATACACATAAATTCGTCTCATCCGTTTCGAATTTCTACGGAAATAATTTTCAGATAATCCATTTCCCGTTCCTATCCCCGAGTACCGGAAACCTCATCACAGTGGATATGTGAATTGGCATATTCACGTTGTTGTGCGACATGTTAGTCCAACAGGCTATGGCAGAACAAAGCCGATAGCAAAAAAAAAAAAAAAACTGTGATTGTCTAGGTAAGATAAGCTCCTTACGTTTCACTGTACTATTCTTTCCAGCAATCCAGGAAATAACTTTTTTTTGACATCTTGAAGGGTATTGTCATAATGTGGTTGAATTAGGTTTTAAATTGTGTCCGAAAGTGTGAACTGCGGGCACAACTATGTGTGAATCACCGTCGAATGAAAAAAGTGCCATCCAGTGCGTGAATTTGGCCTGTCTCGTTTTCGTTCGTGTTGCTGCGATATTTTCTCTTCTTACCTATCCGGACCGGACCATACTGGGTCATGTGACGTCACAACTCGCAGGGGTGTAGTTAGAGTCTATTCATAGCGGGCTTGCAGACGTCAAAAGTAGGTAGGAGCCATGGGGCTCGTTTATCTGACCCACATGGCCCAGTTTGCGTTAGAAAAGCGTTACGGCCAAAGCCAATGATCAGGTGAGGACCGATAAATGCCGGCTAGACGCACATTCACATCTCCAAAGCTGAAAACTAGAAGTTTTCCGTATGTGTAACTGTTGTAAGTGTTAGTGCGTGAATCAATAGGATTTTGCCCAGTTTCCGCAAGGTTGTTATAATTTTTTCACCTTTTCTAGCATAATAGTCTCAATAACGTTGCTGCATTTGTCAAACAGAAAACTCTTTTATCTTGTAGCTGCTGTTACGTAGACAGGGATGCACAGCATCTCACGTCCACACGAGAGAGGAAATTAATTTTTAAGTATGTTGGTAGTAGAGTGTAATTCTATCCACTTTTCAATGCAAATCTCATCTAGTGTACACATTCGGTAAGAAAGTTGACTTTTGTGGAATGATTTAATGAAGTTTTACACATTATTATTTCTTGTGTGTAAATATTCGAAAATTTTACCAATTATTTTTATAGAAAAAATTTAATTATATCTGTTTTACATATTATGTTTATTTTTTCAGTTAGGCGATTTACTTTTGTACCCCATTTTTGTTTCGAACTTCCTGAATTTTATGTAGTGGATTTTCCGGATTGGTGAACTAGTGGATTTAACGTTGATACATTTGATTTATTTTACAGTTTTGGGTGAATGTCGATGAATACTAATACAGAGCAGTAAAAAATTTCAGTTGTACAGTCTTCTAGTGAGAGATTTTGTTTTCCAGTAAAGTAATTTTATAGCGGAAAAGCTGTCTTTGAAGGGCGTAGCCATTTTAGCGCGGCTGTTTTCTTTCTCTTCCCGAGTCGTTGAGGCGTTTTTATAGTGTCTAATTTAACAGTAATGAGCTTTGTGGTTCGTTTAAAAACGCTGTGAGCTTCTTCTCTTATCCATGCTAGACAGTTCCCCCTCCCAGCAAGTACTTAGGACGAGTCACTAAACACGTGGTCGAAAGCATTTCATCCTGCTTCAGGGATTTCGCAAGACATGTAATTTATATTTTTGACACTTGGGGGCGGAGCCTTACCTTTTCTGACCATTCGTAATAATACTTATCACAGAGCAACGGTAGTAGTTACACTTTCTTTCTTTCCTGAAAAAAAAAGAAAGTTGCCTAGTAGTTTGAGACGGGAGGGGTTGGAGAGTACAGTAGCGAATTTTCCTAAATTAACCTTCGTGGACGAGTCTAATAGCGCCTCAGGCGACGGGGAAGGCAACGGCCGTTGGGTAGAAGATTTTGACTTTGTTCAGGCGTCGCTGGGCGTCGAGGAAAGACGCCAAGGACTATCGACCGCAGGGCTGGCGTCTTTGTGTTGCGCTCCACCGTATTTTATCCCATTGTTGTGTTCCTGAAACACTTGTTATTGTTAGACAACACTAGGGACGACATAGAGATGGCGTCCGGATGGCATTGCCCGTGGCATTAAAACCATTCTTTTTATCTTCTTCCTGTTTTTCCATCTCCTAGTGATGCAATAGACAAGCAAGTGTCCAGTGTGGATGACAGACAAGCCCCGCAAAGTCCGGATGAATTGCGGTGCACAGCGACGGCGATCTTGAAGCACGTTTCCGGTTTCGGATGCCGCGGCCCCTAACGGTGGGATTGGAAGCTAAAAGCTCATGTGTAAAGTCAGCCCGACGCTCAGTTCACCATGCCGGTGCCTCCGTCCACGCCGCCTTCACGACGCTACGGTTCGTCTAATTATGGCTCATCCTATTCATCCTCTGCCTCGTCTTACGTACGCTCCTTGAGTACGTCATCGACGCGGCCGCTGAGTTTGGACCGGTACTCGTCCGTTTCCTCCACTTACTCCAAGTACAGTGGCTCGTTGGAACGACCGCCGTTACGATCCTCGTTGAGTCACAGTACCAGCAGTACCAGTACTTCCAGCGTACCGCGGTACTCGTTGTACCGCGTGACTTCGCCCCCGCGGCTCAGTTCACGGCGGACCGAGGATTATTCATCGTCCTTGAATTCGCTCACCAATCGATACAAGCGCTATGACTCGGAGACTAGTAGTAGTAGTACGAACAGCTATTCACGCTACACCGACCGCGAAGCGCTGCCGAACGGCGCAATCCGGTCCCGGGATTCCAGCGAAGCCCGCGAGATCCTGAAACGGAGCCGCGACACCACGCCGACCAAAGATTACTCCTCCACGTACTCCACCACTTCCAAGTACAATTCCTTGTCCCGGTTACGGAACGATGACACGCCCTCGACTCCGCGGGTCAGCGAACGGGTCTGGAGCTTTGAACGACCCTCGGACAACAGTACGAGCACCACCGCGACGGTTCCTTTCAAGTCACGGTTCTTGAAGCCCCGGAACACTTCCCCGAACTCCCGCAAGGATTCGCTGACGACGGTCAACCTGAATGAAAACGACGTGGACAATGAAAACAGACGGCCTAGCCTGGCGGAATTGCGAAGAAAGTGTGACGCCAACGCCAACGCCCTCCATAACAACGCGAACCACGCGGAGGAATTCAACGGCAGCAACGACCGTGATGTGAGCGTTTCCTTCTCAGCGTGCTTGCCACCCACGGCCGCCAAGAAAAAGACCCTAGAGGATGTGGCGACTGAAGTCTCCCGGGTGGTGCTGTTATCTGGTGGGGAGGAGGCGGAGGAGGAGGGGGGAAAGCCTTCTTTTTCATCGTCGCCGGAGGAACAACAGCAACAGCCGCCCAAGAAAGAAATCGTGATTGCTGATATAAGCCCGGCGCTCCATGAAGTGTCGGTCCGGAAGAAGACGCATCTCCTCCGGCCAAGATCACCGTCACCTTCAAATTCCTCAATAGGATCCACCTCGTCATCCGACCATGAAAGTCCGCGGAACGGTCGACGCCTAGTGAACCAGGTGAGAGTACAACTTATGGCGTTTTGCTTTGGTAACGCTAGGCGTCTTTTGAGCGCTGTGACGTCACGCCTGTAGGATTCAATGGGATGTCGCTTTCCAGTGGACCAGAATGAAAAAGGTTGGTTGCACTCAGTGCGTGGAGGACTGACCAGGTTCTCAAAGGAAATTGCTCTCGTCATCTTTTTTTAAATAATGCCAAGAGTCTCGTTAAAATAATGTCAAGAGTTACGTTAAAGAAACTATGAGTAGTGTAATAAATGTAAGCTACACTACAGTAGCAAGAGGCCTACAAGTCAGTCGCGTGACTAGATTGTATTCATTTTGATTACAGATACTATCAGTGTAATCTTTAATCAAAGCACCAAGTATTATCACTAATAATTGGCTTAGTCATAATTATAAAAATTTTAATATTATTAAGGCCACGGTGCACCTAATCGTAGTATAGGGCAATCATGTGTTTAAAAGGCGTCGGCGATTTCGGCCAAACTGCTCAGTATTTCATTGAACATTCTCATCGGTAAGGTTTTGGATCATAATATCTAGTCCCTATACCGTCAAGATTTTTTTTTCGAAAATTCTTCGTAAATTTGTGAAAGCGAGTCACATTTCAGCTTTTTTTTTTGCAGAAACGCAACTGTGTGTATTCGATCGCGAGATTCACTAGAGCCTCTTGAAAGTGTTAATTTAACCAAAATGGAATTTTGGAGTTGTCAGCTAGAACATTTTCATAAAACATTTTACGTGAGTAATCCAAAACTAACCGATGCATTTGAATCCCGTTTTCGCCAACAAACTAGATAAATGGTGCTTTAGTGTACAGTGGAAACCGGTTATAACGAAATCGAAGGGACCGGGAGTATTTTTCGTTATAACCGAAGCATGCAAAAAAAAAAACTTAAAGTCGTAATAACCTAGACAGTATTCAAGTTTACGCCGATACATTGGCAGTCAATTCCGTTATAAATAATAAAGCTTGGATTTCCGTTCATTAGTATTAACATTTAACAATACATTTTCATAAAATGATTGATAGCTTTTCTTTTAAAAAAAATCTTAGATTTTTTTTTTACTGTCCTTTTTATTACAATGTTATTGACATATTCTTCTATGTCGTCCAGCTTCTTTCTGCGCTTCTTCTCCGCTCTGACTTTTCCGCCATTGCACCGGTAAGAAAGAGAACTTACTACTGATGGGGCAAGGAAGACAAAAACTTGAATACTGTATAAGGCAGGGGCTCAGCTAACCCTCTAGAAGCATTTTCATCGGTTGTACGCGTTAGTGGGGGACGCTTGGTCAAAGGGTAAAAGAGTTGGCAAGAAGGAGAGCGGAGTTTTTTTATTTATTTAAAAAAAAAAATTACGGAGAGGGTAACCCGAGACTTTCAAGCAGAAAAAGTTGCTTTGTCGGTCTTCGAAGACCAAAGATCTTTTCGTTATAACCGATATTTTGTTTCGTTATAACCGAAGGAAAACGTATGTAAAGAGATAGGATTTTGTCGGGACCGACATGTTATTTCGTTATAAACGATATTTCGTCTTAACCGTTTTCGTTATAACCGGTTTCCACTGTATCTTGTCAATATTTAGTAAGTATTTTCCGACCAGAAAAAGAATAAAAGTGTACTGAATACGTACGAACAATCAAGCACTCCTATGGAAATAAGAAATCCGATTATTTAAAACAGCTCCTCCCCCCCCAAAAAAAATGATTTGCTTTTACAAATTGACTAGGAACTTTTTAAAGGGCAATGGACACCAAAAAAGCAAATGCAGATTTTGATGGATTATCACAATACATATTCATCTAAGAATAAAAAATTTTGTTTCGATTTTTTCTGACCAGCCGTTCTAGAGATATTTATTCCAAATTTTTGGCCTTCTCCCGCCATGAGAAGCGTGACGTCACGCGAGTGAAAATTTGAATTTCAAGGACAACGGACACCGAAAACGCATATAGAGATTTTGGTGGATTATTATAGTAATCATTATTCTAAAAATAAATAAGTTTTTTTTTCTAACCAGCAGTTCTGGAGATATTTATGTCCAAAGTTTTGGCCTTTTCCCGCCCTTGAGAATCGTGACGGCATCAGCGTGAAAATTTGAATTTCAGATTTCTTATTTCCTAAATATTTAATTATTATTTCGCACCTGCGAAAAAAACATATATCTGGAAACTAGATTTTTTGCTCTTTTTTATAAGACAAAGATTTTTTTGTCTGTTGCTCTTAAAGAAAAACTCGACAATGCGCACTACATTTTGCAATCCAAAACTTTACTCTCATCAACAGGCAGACGCCTACGATGGTATATTAAATAAAAAAACTTTACTCTTGAGATTGTTTAATGGAATACTGAAAACTTTTGCCAAAATCGCTGACGCTGTTTAGCACGTGTTCCACGGTTAGGTGCACCGTGGCATTAAGCACACACTGAAGTATAATACATTATTCGTCAATTACAACGAACTAAGCGGACGGCCCCACGCGAACTACATGGCACCGGGCAACAATAAAGTTTTAATTGCGAGAGCTTTGCTTTGAGTCACGGAATACTCGAGAAAGGATGGTGTCGTGATACTGTTAACGCAAATGTTGTGTGATTATTACACAGACATTTGATTGGGTCGTTTTTATTGAGAGCTATTAGGTCAGTGGTGCACGAAGTTTTTCCTGTAAAAAGAACTGAACGTGTGAATTGAAGTATTTCCTCGTAAAGCTAGATGACGCTGAAGGTTGCAGTCTGAAGACTGCATTACTCCGGACGGTTTCTTTAATGTTGACTTGAACGATACGTTTTTTATGCTTATCAAGAGTTTCGCTATTAAGAATGCGTTGAATTAAAAATTTTCGCCGCTCGTGATTTTCGGAGCAGGTATTATTAGTATATTTAGTTAAAGATTTCGTTTTAAACGTTACTACGCTGACTATGTGGCGCTACCGGCTCTATACAAATTTATTTTTTAAAAATACCATAAGTGTTAAAAAGGAATCACCTTAAAGCTTTGTCACCGGGAGAAATAATAACCGTTGAATTGCCGTAACCTTCAAGAGCTTCCACCGGGAATTATGCTTTGATTTGTTACGTGCTACTTTTCAGGGAATTCGAACCATAGGAGTACTGCTAAAAGAAGCAGAATCTTGCCTTTCGTTCGAGTTTCTTCCGACAGTTGACGGGAACGACTTCCTAGCGAAGATTTTGACTAGTCTCGCTTTGGGACTTTCAAGTTTAGCCTATTCTTAGTTTTTGCGCGAAGTGTGCTTCAGTACACTTTTATTTTAAAAGCTTCGAAAGAGTTTGAATGCCTTGACCCATATTTACGTCTCAAGGATCTTTGCCTAGCTCCTGTTTTACGAATTCCCGTCTGGGTCAGTGTTCAGACCAGACATTATACAGAATGCATGAAAAGTGCTTGATTAAAAGACAAAAAGTCACCATTTGTTAACATCTGACCAACATAAAACAAACTCGCGAAGAAGGGAAATCTTGTAAACTGGCATTGTCGGCTGCCTCTTGAGACGGGGTAATCCTTTCAGGGCTTGCTAAATAGGCTCGACGAACTCGTTCACGCCTGACTGAGATTAGATTCTCCACTGGCTTGCGTTTCATTAGATAGCAAAAGGCGCCAGTTATTTTGGGTGCTGCTCTTTGAACGACTCAAAAGATACGTGAAAAATCCCCTTGGCACCGTGTCAAACTTTCTAGAGGATTGCACATCTAATTTTGTACATTCATTTTGGAGCAATTTCTATGCCCGCGTATACACTGTGAACGATTCCCAGCCGAACGATTTTTTCACCACGTTTGACGTCTTTGATAGGATCCCTTTCCTCACGTACAGTGCATACACGAGACAGTCAGTTTTAGAAATTCCATGCCAGCGTCACGACCAAAGGAAGGAACTTAAAATCTGATTTTGCTTCTTTTTTAAGACCAATCGTGTAACCTTGAAACTCGGGAAATTGTGAAGGATAATAGGGCGGAATTAGCAGTTCAAGATTCCTGAATTAAACTGCTCCCGAATACAATAATATATAGACGCGAACAGATAAAACTGCTGAGTGGTTGATAAGACAAGAATGGATGAGAACAAGTACCAGAGAATTCCAAAACTTATGGGGAGATTATGCAGTACGGGAATTTTTTATCTAATTACACTGATAAGAATTTTACTGCATGTCTCTAAACGTGCACTGTATCTTGTATTGTACTTCTTAATCTTGTAACATCTATTTTGAACTCTTTTAATCATACCCGTTACATTATAGAGGGGAACACTTGGGAATATTTACATTCCCCACCTTCTATAATCCCGAGAATAAAATAATTTTTCTTTGAAGCAATCGTTATAATTCTTAAAAATAATTTTTTTGTCTTTTATAACTGCGGTATGCTAAGTGTGAAAAGTAATGCCGCCCTTTGCAATTAGTTTTGTGTAGAAAAATAGCTATAAGCTGAACTTTTATCCGTTTTCCTTCTTAACCTTGGTCAAGCCGTCGTGTTCACATTTGTTTTCCTTCTTAACCGCGGTTATCACAGCTGGCAATAGATTTGCTTGAGGATTCGATGCAAGCTTTGAATTACCCAGGTTTACCGTTATTCTCAATAAAAAAAATTACCCACATTGTTCAGCTCTACCATTATTAGATCTCACTTGCAATGCACCTTAAATCCCAGAAATAACACCAGATTTGCCTTGAATGTTCTCTATAACCTGCATTTACCCATTTCTACCCTTAACCTTAGTTAAATACATGTGTTGACACCGGTTTTCCTATTTAACCACCATAGGGACGTCCCTAAGGAACGTGGCGTCGGCGCCCAGATGGCATTGACTGTCTAAATACAACTTGCCAATCCTGAATTCAGTAGAGAATCGAAATTTCAGATATTCTGCATACTTTTAATATATTTATGGCTTCAAGGTTCTTTAAAAGGTAATTGATTCAATACTCAATTGGCTAATTCCCGATTTATTCGAGGACAGAAAGGGAGGAAGGTGAAGCTTAAAAGCCCGGAAGCTTGACAACAATGGAACCTATAACTTAGGAAGTCAACCGTATAACTCTCTAGAACACGTATGGTACAAATTATTCAGTTTCGGCTACGAACCTTTTCTCTAGTATTTTCCTTGTTTCCTCGCCGTCGCTCATATTTCCTAGTTTGCATGCTTGGCACGCATGACGAGCTTCACCCCTAACCCCAAAGCAGCCCACTCTGGCCATCTAACGATCAACGGGCGCGTAACCGCCCACAGCCGCTTTACGCCAGTATGGTAATTCACGCTATTGGCAACGCATTATCATTAATTCCCAGGCTCTTAAAACTATGCTAGGGACCCAAGATGCCTTCCGCATTTTCTCCCGCCCTTTGTCGTCGTACCATTTGATCTCGAAGCTCCACCCACCCATGTTCCCTGTCATCTGTCCTTGCAGGTATATAGTCAGTCCAGGGATATCCGCTCCGCTACATAATCAAGACGATTTGCGCCAAGGAAAGGTCAATAAGCCTCGTTAGTTACGCGTCGAACCTTGAAAGTGATCCAGCTCTTTAAATCGATTCATTTCCAAAGTGTCTAATTTAGGAAATTATTTATTTTTGTGAAAAATATTCAACCCGAAAAAAAGTGAGTCGGCCCCACTATACTGGTAGTAAAAGTGACGTCTTGTAAACCCTCAATGTATTGGCAGTCACGAGCAAGGAAAACATTCGACCAGGAAAACTCCCTCTGAAGCGGGATTGAAGCACGCGGTGCATCGAACGCGTTGTTGTCTATTGTTCGACAGCTCCAAGAATTTTTTGTTCTTCTTCTGTGCGGGTCAGAAATCAGCTTTCGTGCCACGCTGCTGTTACGAACCGAAATCGTGTATCCAAGTACCAGTCTATCGCACATTGTCACCATGGATAGACCATAACGCTCTTGTTGAGCATCTCAAGTAGCGTGACGCACTGGAACAGCACTGAACCGCACGACGGGTTGACGTACCCAATTTCACGTGCGACCAGGAATTTAGTTGTAAGAACTTGGCCAATATTCTTCAAAGCCACTTGGAGGTCGAAAAAAAATGGTGTCCGTTTTAAGTGTCAATCAATCAACGTTGAACTTATGGGAGCCGCAGTATTGCCCTAGTGAGCTGCCCGCGCCACGCAAAGGCCTGAAGCGCAAAGATTCTTTGAAGAGTTTGTTGAACATCTTTAGAAAATCCCAATATTCCTTCGTCGTTTGGGTACGCATTCATTAGCACATTACTTTTGAACATATTGGATCTCAAACTTTCAATAAGGGCTTGGATGCAGCCCTTTTTCTTTCTTTCGTGGAATTAGAGGCTTTTATTTGCGTATTCGCGCTTTGATGTTACGTGATAAGTTTTGCGAAACGTTAATAAGAGGAAGTCAATGACACGTTAATTTGCTGGTAGGATAAAGTTCAGGTGCAGTGATCTACGATGGAAAATTGCGAGCTGGGAAGCAAGATTTCGGTTCATCGGGACATTTCCTTCTGAGAACGCTCTTGTTCCTTTTGAGCGAAGTTTTATGATTTTTAAATGCTAAATTTGACTTAATCGTTCACATTTTCCCTTCCTTTCTTAATTGTTTTCCTTACCTGTTAAAATTAATTGCATACTTTTTTTATACTTACTCTTCTTTTCTTTTATTGGCCAATTTTCATTTTAACTTATTCGCAGCAGAACACGCTATTTACTCTAGAATGATGTAAATGAAATCATTTTTCCTGAACCAAAAGGTCTGTTCGGATCCTTAATGACAGGTTTGATCCGGATAAAGCGGAGATGAATTACGGATAATCGGAGCATGTCCTAAACTAAATGTAAAAAATATTAATAAAAAACGCTTGTCCCCCACATAAGTTAACGAAACAATTTGGTGAGTCGACAGATATGCAACAAATTAGACTGGGGTAAAGGTGAATTTCGGTCAATCGAGACGCGTCGTCAACCGAAACGTTTTGTCCCCATTAAGCGAATTTAAAACTTCGAAAGGCCTAGTTTGCTATTTGGGAGTTGTTCGAGACCACATTATCGTTACATGCGAGAAGTTCTATTCAAGTTCGAAGTAGTCTCATCTAGATAAGGCTATTTTAGTCCCATTTAGTGGAGTTGCGTCGAAACACAAGTATCGATGACGTAGTCGAGAAACCTCGCCAATTTCTCATTCAACTTTCGTTGCACGGGAAGTAGCGCGCAGAGCTGATTTATCTATCATTATTATGTTTTTATTTTATTGTGTTTATTTTTTTTATTCAATGACACCCTGATAAAGGAAACTGACGTCTAAGGTGACAATTTTCTGTCTGAGGGCTATGTTTGGGTAATCCATAAAAAATCACTAATCATTACTGAAAAAAGCGTCACAATATATCTTGAGGATGAGCTAAATTATTGTGAATTGATCATCACTGGAAATTGATTGGAAAGCGATAGAGTCTACGTGGTAAGCGTACTAATAATCGTTTCTTGTTGTTTTTCTTTTGTTTTCGTAGGATGCTGCGTTTAGTTCAAATAACAATTCACCGACGGTGACGCGTACTTCGGTATTGGATCGTTCCAGATCTTCCGCCTTGAGCCGCTCTTCGGTGGAACCCTCTCCCAGTTCTTCACCTCGGCCTTCTACTCGGATTGAGCTCAACAATGAACGTGTGGGGCTAGTTGGGCTTAGGAACATTGGCAATACGGTGAATATTCTGCTTCGTGACGTTCGATTGGGTAGTATTACAAAATAGCATTGGGAAATGTGAAAAAAAAGTCAATATGTTTATGAAGCTGGGCAAGGTGACGCTATAGTAACGTCACGAGTTCGTTGTTAATGCGCGTGGCGTGTTTGGTTAACTAATACGTTCTTATTTTTCTTTCGCCTTTTGCTGTAGTGTTTTATGAATTCGGTTCTGCAGTGTTTAAGCAACTCGCGACCGCTGTTGGAATACATCGTCTCGGAAGAATATTTAAGTACTATTAATACAACGACCTCTTCTATGAAGGGATTTCTTATTAAAGGTAAAGGAACTGTTGCCCAATTCCGTGACAGTGGCCAAATTAATTTTCTAGTGATGCATCCCTCTTTATTAATTATTTTTTCTATTTTGACTAATTGTGTAATAGATTTATTTTTTATTTGACAGCCTTTGCATCTGTGTTGGGCGAATTGTGGCAGAGCGAAAATCCTGACATGGCGGTGAATCCGACGGTTTTGAAGAGTCAAGTGCAGAAATTCGCGCCCCGCTTTATGGGCTACAGTCAGCAAGACGCGCAAGAATTCTTGCGGTTCTTCTTGGAAGGTTTGCACGAAGACGTGAACCGGGTGCAGGTCAAGCCCAAGCCCATTGAAGCGGATATTCCGGATCATTTCAGCGATAACCAGAAAGCGATCGAAGCTTGGAAGCGCTATTTGCGGCGGGACGACAGTAAAATTGTGGACTTGTTTGTCGGACAGCTCAAATCCACGTTACAGTGCACCGTGTGTGGGCACTGCTCCGTCACGTTTGACCCCTTTTGGGATCTATCCTTGCCCATCCCGGCTAAATCGGGTCCTATCAAGCTTCAACACTGCCTCGATTGGTTTGCCAAGGAAGAAGTGTTGGACGGAGACGAGAAACCGGTAATTGACATAGGAGAACTTGTATTTTGCTATTTTTTTTTTTTTTTTACTTTTTACTTCTGAGGAAGGGAGAGGGAGCTAATCTGGATTTTGCATTCACAGACGTGCTCGAAATGCGCTACAAGACGGAAATGCACCAAGAGCTTGTCCATTCACAAGTTCCCTCTCATCCTAGTCTTGCGTAAGTTGTCGACATAACATTCCTCAGATTGCAGGGAGCTCTTTCTTCAACGGGAAGGAATAGAATGACCGGTTACACAATAATTGCGAGCAATTTGTACGTTCTGGAAACTTTTACTCTTCTTCTGGAAAGCTATGGGAGCTCCGTGCAGTTTTTACAAAAATTAAGACTGAATTGCACTGTAACTTGTAACTTTTTCGTAGATTTTCTTTCGGTTTTACATAATGCATAGTTTACGCACAGTTACAAAATTTTAGATAATTTTCAGTATAAAATCTCAAAATCGGATGAGCCGTTTGGAAGTTATTGGCCTCAAAGTTTCTCGACTTGGCTTTCACTTTGGGGACAAAAATTTCGACGCATCCAATCTTGCGAATACTGGCCCCTAAATTTTTCTCGAAAATGCAAATGGTGACGCCAAGGCGTTTTTTGGTTTTTGCATTCTTCAACAATTTGAAGACTTGAAACTCAGTTTTCAAGTAGCTGAAATTTATGACGAGATTCATCTATAATGACGATTGCGAATGGCACTGAAACGAAGGGAGTGTGTTGGCATCATTGCGATCATTCGAAAGCTATGTAGAATATGAAGAATCACAGTAGGGAACGTAAAGCGACAAGTTGCGCACCGGCCTTTACCTATATACTGCGTTTTCCTAATCCCCATTATAATTTATAATTTTGGTAGGAAGCTTTTGAAAAGTGGAAGGTTCAATATTAAGAATTGCAATGGTGATGTTTTCCCTATTTAATTTTGAATAACAGCGCCAGCCAGTCTACCTGAACTTCTCGGTAGACCGTATTACGCACATGCGAGAAGTCGCGCACCCCCAAAAATCAATGCGTTATTTTCACAGAGGTGAACCTCTGTGGTTATTTTAGCTGGAAGATTTTCTATGTTAAAGACACGTAAGCGTTGATGACAATTACAATGTGCTGTAGCAATATCGCATAAAACACTCTCTATGAGCTACTCGATGAACTGTATCGCCTGCCGTGTGACAAATTGCGCACCAGTTTTTTTACGAGAGCTTTTTCTCAGGTAAAAGCTTTTCAGTAGTAGGATAACATGGTGTTGACTTACGCTACAATACGTAATACAACAATAACGCTAGCAATACTCGACAAACTTCGGACAACAATTGCGCAGCAAAAAGAAACAAACTAGAAACAGAAAAATAATGTCTTTCTCTTGGGTAAAAGTTTCCAATAACAGCGACAAAGAGCTAATGATAAGTACACTGTAATATATAAATTAAATTAGCTAAAAGTATCGCTGAGCTTCCCAATGAGTCCCAGCACGCATCGTATGGGAAGTCGCGCACTTTTGTACGAGACAAGACATGTGAGCCATTGGTACACACTAAACTTTTTGTTTTTCTTTCGACATAGATCTGAAGCGTTTTTCCCAGACTGAGCGGTTCAAGAAACTCGATGCGACAGTGGACTTTCCTCTGACCGATTTGGACCTGGGTGCCTACGCTTCCCAGAAGGGTTTTCCGTACTCGTACCAACTGTACGGAGTGGCTAATCATTCAGGATCCGTGTACTCAGGCCATTACACGGCGTACTGCCGTCACCCTTACTCCTCCAACTGGCACGAATACAACGATTCAAGGTAAACCACTGGACATTAAGCTAGGAAAAAGAAAAAAAAATTGTCCCTTCTTCCTACCTTTAACTTTACTTTGGGTCTGTCGCTGGCACCCCAAAACCCTGTTGGTCCGTGCAAGATTTGAAAGTACTCATCACCCGTTTGAAACTTGCCAGACTGTACTCTATTTTTGGGTTGTTTTCTTTTGCAGAGTAAGCCAGGTGTCAACGTCTCGCATCGTCAGCGGCGAAGCCTACTTACTCTTTTACGAGCTGGAGCCCCAAGAAGCCCGTTTATAGCGCCATTTTACGAGTAGCCCAACTCACCCGACCTCCTTTGTCCCAATTTTTTCTTCTCGCTTCTTCCCCTTCTTTTCCCAGCCCATCATGATTTGCCTTCCCTTTTTATTGGTTCTAGTCATCATTTTTTGTCGGCTTTCTTAGCTACATCCACATTATTAACGAAAGAGAAAAAGAAACAATAATGAGTGTCAATTTGTCCCGGGTCAAGCGTTTTTACGACTGCAAGTGTGTTTCACCCTTTCTGCCTACAGACAAGAGTGTCTTTATGAAATTGGAAACAAAAAGAGTGACAAAGAAGTAAAAGAAACGGGACGTAAGAAGGGGACGTAAAAATTCATCAAAAATATACGGCAAAAATTAACCAACCTGGCCGTCCAAGTACTTTGCCTTAGATTTTCTTCTGTGTGAACAGTAAAAGTTTTCATTTTTTACTTTCTTGGTGAAAAACACTTCCCGATTACCTCTACTAGTCACTTGACCCTAGTTTTTAACAAATCTAGAACCCATGGAAAACACATACGCATGGAAAACATTGGGAAGTGAATTAAAAGTGAATAATGCATGGTTTTATGTTCTTGATGGGTATGAATCTCGTGGTCGTGGTGCTTGTGCGTCGAGACAGAATGTAATGCAGCAACCAGGAACGATACAGTGCCATCAAATGTGAAAAGCGTGAAAGAATGGGAGTAAGCGACACGTGTATGTGATAATACTGTTTGGGGGAGAAGTTTCACAAAGTTTACGAAAGGGACAGTTACACTCATTTTAAGAGTTTACCCAACTATCAAAAAAGTGTTATAGAAAAATAAGCATGCTTATTTTTTCTGTGTGATTCAAAGATTCTTTTTTCCCCGCGGTCTAAGCTTCAACAGTCAGTAAGCCCCTCCCACCCCTAAAATGTCACCGCTAGGAGAAAGTGCTGTTTCTAGAATTGTTTGGTTAAGTTTTTTAACACCTTCTCATCCCTCTGTTGGGGAGAAAGACTTGCATGAGTTTTCAGTAAGATTATGTGTAAAATTAATGAAGGACTGGCAGCAATATGAGGAACTTTCATTGTTGGGAAGAAGTACAATTGTTGAACGGTTGGATGAAGAATGACAATAAATGAAAGAAAAAGGCTTTTGGAATAGATGGTCTAGTGTTTGCGGAGATTCGAGGTTACATTATAATTCAGTAAAAGGTGTCTCTTCCATTCAGTACAGCTATATAGAAGGATTTTTTAAGCATGGAGACTCTTCTTAGTTGGCACGCTCTAGGCGCCATCTTTGGAAAAAGCCATTGTTTGGGATTTAGGTTTTAGCACAAGGGGTTGCAGCAATTATAGTAATTGGAATGAGACTATATAGCCTCAGGTTAACCAGACACAGTTTTAAACGATCTACAGTGTTTAATTTTTCATTTAACGCTCTAACCATACGGTCTACCGAAAAGATACTCGCTAGATGGACAATGGTTCCTGACAAGCTGCGTGTTTTCTTGCATAAAACGGAGAATATGACTGAAAGAGAGTTAAAAGTAGGTGCTCCTCATTTTTTACTTTTGTCGTGGTCCTAGAGCAAAAGAAATGTGGGACTGGAAGGGCTTTAAGACAAGTATTCCCGCGAGGAAGCTGGTCTTTCGTTTTTTTTCTATACAACTGTCTGATGATATATTTTTTTAAAAAAATAAAAAGAAAATGAAACACTATGGAAAACGCACGTGTCTTGATTAATTTCAATTAATCAGTTGTGTTCGGAACCATAAACTCTGCACAGTCAAAAGAATCGTTAGTCTTGAACAAAGTTTTCTTTAGGAATACGTGACACTGTAAGAGGTTTGGTGACAGTTGCCTGACATCGAAAACCAAAATATGATGCACGCCAATAAGTTAGTTCTCAGAACCGACTTCCTTTCATTCGTACTCCACAGCGCTCTTACATTTTCATATTTCTCGTATTACATGACTCACGTAAAATCGCTCTAGATTACTAGCAGTTAAATCTTTTTGCATGTTGTTTTGTAATTTATGCTTTACTAACTTTAATTCCGGGATACCTGTACTAAACGTAACAGAGAAAACAAATAAACCATTTCTTGTGAAGAAAACAGCGAAATCAGATTTGATTTTCTCAGCAACGCATTGCTCTTTTCCCGTGTAACTTCCTCCGTTGGTATTTTTAATTATTTAGTAATGCTCAGATTTTTACACGCTATAATATGTATTTATTTATAAAAAATATTGTTTATATACTTCAGCTCTTCCTTCAGTAAAATAGTTGTTTTTTGCATACGTTCTTCTAATTTTCCCGAATTTCTTAGTGTGAATGAAACTACTGCTCTTTAAAGATTTAATCTAAGTGTTTTGCATTTATATGAAAATTAGGAATAGCAACTTGCGTAGTTTCTGGACCTTTTAAGCTTGTAAATGAGGAAGATAAGTTACAAATGTGTTAAGAGGCAAGTAACGGGTATTGTCAGCGCTGTGCAACTTATAGCTCGACCATTGTTTAGTCTTTATCAGTCGCGCTGGCAATATCTATCCTCAAAGGGGCGTGGCGCGATATTTTATTGTCTACTGCGAAAAACACTTCCAGATGATGAACAAACGCCATCAGACAGCTGGTAGTCGTGGCTAACAAAAGGAATTATTTAGTAACTGCACACATGCTGCTAAAAACGTACATTGACCGAGAAATTGTGAAACAACCATCTTCAACACAAAAATGCGAGCTAAGTTAGACCATCATTTGCTCACTTTTATTACAACACATTGTTTCTGTGACGAACCCAATTTACCGTGCAAAAGGTCTGGTTGCAAGACTCGAAATCAGCAGATTGGAGACGTACTTTCTAATGAAAGGAAGAGTACACAAGTAATGGTTGATAGCGATTCCTCGTTTAACGCACTTTTATCGAAATTGGGGAAAAAATTGAAGGTTAAACGAAGACGCTTTGTGCAATAACGGTGCTGTAGTGAAAGCGAAAGCGACGGTAAAATTTCGCTTGTTAAGACATTGGGACGTGTGAAAATAGTAAAAGTAAAATACATTCTATAAACGCAATCCAGCGCTAATAATTTGAACTACGCGACGGACAAATTACTGAAAGGCGAGATGGGGAAAATTTGGGCTAGCACGTTTTTTTTTATCTTTCACTTATAGTACAAACTAATATATTGTCTGAAATGGCAGTCACTATACTAGAAAATGACATGGCTATTAGGAAGAGCTATCATTATGCGTGGAGAACTCATGAAATAAAAGTGAATCGCGCCTTTATACCGAATCCTCGTTCTTCGTTCAGTGGTGTCCTACTAGCAACCATCCGGATTTGACGTTGAGCTCTTCCTCGGAGACAAACTAGTCAATCGAGTTTTTATTGTTAATACATGGTTCTCGGAGTTATTCTATTCATTCATAATATCATACGTCACGTCACACTAACTACGTTCATTTATCCTATTAGTTAAAATACAAATTAACTTATTATTACCATTATTATTATATTATACGATGAAATTTATATACCGACATGGAAACTACATGAATCGTAATTTTTGTATATTATGTTGTAAAATTCTACTTCCGATGTGTACGAATGCATCGTTCTTGGCTTTGTCTCGTGTGTAATTACCCCGGAGAAATGGGTGGCTAAGCTTTCAACGTATGGTTCTGTAATACGTGTTTTTTCCCATTTATTTACCATCCGTGTTGACGGTTACCTGTATTATTTAATATTTTCAAGTTACATCGATTTGTCGTCTTTAAACGAAATAATACGCGTTTTATTACACATATGAAAATGTGTGTGATTATTTTAGGTTAGAACGCATAATAAGCGTTGATTTACGACAGGTCAATGAACATAAACGCATTTTAACATGCATTTTTATTTCGGTCGCTTTAAGTTTAATTTGTACCTCATTTATACATTAGTTAAAAATCATGTTAAAGAAAATAGGAGGGGAACTTCCTCAAGAAACACTGCTTGAGTAAAATTAACTGTATGAAGATATCATATGTTTTGCTGAAGTTAAATTGTGGTTAACATCGGACTTGCACACGCCGCAACGAAACCGCAGTTTAATAGGTTAATTTTATGTTAAACTCAATTTCGAACAATCAACTTTTTCGTACGGACAGAAACAACGTTTATACACTTTCTAGGTATGTCTAATAATCACACTATTTTTCTTCCATTTTTTCCAAATGGCCTTACGACCAAACTGTTTCGCGTCCGCTCTCTAAACAACGTATGACAGTTCTTTTCAACGTAGTATATTAGACTGCAATAGTATATTCGTACTCCAAATATTTCGAGTACGGATTTGGAATACTCCAAGTATTTGGATTGCCAATCTTAAAAACGAGTTCACAAACCTCTACACTGTAAAAATGGGTACCGAAAAATGGTGAATTAAAATGAAATATAAAAGAAAAGAAAGAAAGAAAGTGAAATGAATTTGAAGCCAAAAAATGGTACGTCTTATTAAAAAATGGTCAGTCCGACCAAAAAAGGGCCAAGTAGTACCAAGAAATGGTACTTTCCCCGCCTAATCTGGGCAAACGTCGTCTAATTTTTGGTAACCTATTCCCAATAAAGAAGGCACTTGCCGAAAAATGGGCAAAGTAATAGCCTTTTTTAACCATTCATTTGACCGCGCTTCTGGATTTGACCTAAGGTCACGCCTCAACTCCCTGGTTCGCAGGAAAGATACACAATTATTAGGCAAGGTGAAAAGTATTAGCATAAACATCCTGTTGAGTCATTCCAAAGAAAGCAGTCTCTTCGTTCACTCATTCTCTCATCAGAAGTGGAAGATAGGACAATTTACACGTCAAAATTTCTAGTGTTTTGTGCATTCTGCATGTTTGCAATTTTTATGCTTTGTACGTGCGCTGTATTGTACAGTACTCTCCACATAAAACGACACACACAAACTGCCCTATCCTAGCTCCACACAGATGCGTGCCTAAAAAGTGCGAACAGCACAGCGAATAGCATGCAGTGGGAACAGGCCCGTATCCAGGATTTTGGTTCGGCGGGGGTTACAGCCCTGTACCACACCAAAATTCTTTTTTTTTTGGGGGGGGTAGTAGTTGGTTAAAGTTAATAAAAATCTTTGTAACGCAAACAAAAGAGGAAGACAGTAATACTATATTTCTAACATAACATAAACAATCTAATTACTGTGACTTCAATATATGTGAAAAACATAATGTGTACAGTATTGATATCACATCGACGTTTAGCCTCCCCTCTAACAAGTCTGTGTCCACCGTACGAAGCGAAAGTTCGTTCGGTTTCATCAAAGTTGCAATGTCCTTGGGGTGTTTCCCACCGCTACTACTTGGAGGAGTCGACATTAGTGGCACTAAATTTAAATAAGATTAACGACTTGAAACTCTGAATAGCTAATAAAGTTTAAATTTTATATTTTTAATAAAATATAATTAGAATATATTGGGTTGGTCAGTATGCGCGAACCGACTTTTACCCCAAATTTGAAATTTAATTTCTCTGTGCCTACCGAAGTTTAGTCAACGGTGTATGCACCATTTTGTTTGGTGACTTTAGCCCAACGATTGGACGGATCACATATTCCATTCTCGAAGAACGTCTTCTATTTTTGTGCAAAAAACTGATCGAGGTTTTTTTTTATGGACTCCAGATTTGCGATTTTTTTCCATGAAGAAATTTTGTTGAGAGCGGAAAAGATTGCAGTCTTATGAAGTAATGTAAGGACTGTAATGAGGTTGCTATTAGAACATCCCAGAAAATGTATCCTAATTTTCATTCTGAAATAACTAGCACGCAATATATTGCTTAGGTAGTGCGGAAGCCGCACGTCCAGCGGTCCGCAACGTTTTCACGTATCCAGCGGATTTCGGTGTTTCGCAACGCTTTCTTGTGATAAACTAACAACCTTCTGAATTGTCAAATGTGGGATTATGTCCAGCAAAGTCGTTATTTTGTCTGTATCGTCCTCTTTAAGGCGACCCGGTCGGTCACCTAATTTGATGCAAAAATTTCTACCTCAAAACCGCGCAAACCATTTCCAAACCACACGTTCTTTTAGGCCATCAGGACCATAGACTGCATACATTTTTTCAGTCATTTCCCAAGCGTTGAGTCCTTTGTGGAAATTACAACGGAAAACACTGCAGTAATTTCCATCGGTATCGCTCATCTTTCAGCGTTGGATAAAAACTTTGTTTTTAAGGCAAGAATGACCAAAGTTGGCAAACATGTCACTAAGAGATCCCTTTTACTAGTTTATTAACAAATAAAATTGTACGCGCGCACAGAGAAATAATAGGGCTGTTTGAATGCGAAAGTGGTCGAAGAGCGGTTCGGACTTACTGACCAACCCAATACATACTAACTGGTAATTCTAACTAATAAACTTAGGAAACTAAAACTAGTTTAATTTTTGTGCCTAAAAACAAGTTATGAAGCTATTCAATATTGAAAGGACTACTTACATAGTAAAATTTTTAATAATTTGTGTTATTTATGTTCTACTTTTCTCATAGGTAAATGATTTTGAAAATAAGTAAGAGTTAATTAACAATATCAATATCGGAAACACAAATGTAGTAATTTTCCGAAATTAATGTCAACTACAAAGCTTTTATCATTAAAAGAAGTTTTAAAGTATAAAGCAGACGGTAATCTATTTTCTATTTTTTCGTAAGGAAATAATGAAGAATACATGTAGAAGCGAGTTATTAAAATCAAATTGTGAAAATAAAATAGATTAATTTCCTATACTAATTAAGCTACAAAGCTATCTATAATACATAACTGGAAAGACTAACTCGCAAAACGAAATCGAGCCGGCGATTTTTCTTTGCCGCGAAAACATCTAGAACTTGTTCAGGATTAACCTCAATTTCCCTATGAATTGAAAGGAGAGCTAGGCCTGTGAATCTTTCTTCATCCATTGT
>JAHZNP010001056.1:0-27772 GCA_020615345.1 Triops cancriformis
CTCCTTTGCAGGGATCATGGTGGATCTCATACTGATGTTTTAGACCAATAAAATACGATTTTTCTGAATAAACTGAGAATTGCAAGCGAAAGTGGTCTGACTTTTTTTTCATTGTTGCGGTTCCCTAAGGGTCCGCAAGGTGGCAACTATCCCGGTCACATGCCGGGATGAGTCCTGAATGTTAAACAGGCGTCACTGACTTTTCTTTTCATGCAACTTTTTTTTACAGGCAAAAGAACCCAGGTGTTATAGGACTTTCGGGCCACCCTGTATACCTATTTTTTTTATCATGCTATAGGCAAAACCTGATATTTGAATAACCCGCATACATCAATAATGTTCGTCTGGTCCCGAGCCTATTCAATTAAGCGGGTTGCACTGTAGATGATAATAAAGTCAGGTGGAAGAAGTTGGGAAAAAACGAAACCCTTAAGTCTTTTAAGAGCGTAAATATGCGGAAATTTGGAGTAACATGTTACATACGAATGGCCATTTTACGCAGGGAGCAAATGCTTGTCACAACAAACATTTGCTCCCTGCATAACTCCAGTTTGCCTGTTTGAACCCTGACCCTAGCAAAGGAATAATTTGCATCAGAAATTTCTGTAGGGGAGAATGGGGCTCTCCCCTACAGAAATTCGGACACGGGACACCAGGGTCAAGCGAATTACCCAGCGACACACAGTAATAATATTCGTAATAAAAATCGTGTAGGAACTAATCATATATATGGTTCTCGTGAGTAAATAAGAGTTAATTCTGACTCAGCATTTGGAAGTTATACATGATTGTATGAAAATCCCAAGCGGAAATAAATATTTCCCGCTTCGTATCAGTTGTTGTATTAAACCTAAGGGTATCCATTTTTTTACTCAAGGAGATTCTTAAGAAAGCTAATAGAATAGGTTATAAGTTGACAAAGTTAGAAGTATTTTTTGTGTGTTCCCAGTTTTTATTTTCCAAGTTCAAGTGTTTTATGGGGTATCTTCGAAAAGATAGTTAATACGTGCCCGTTTCATCGGAATTAAAGAATTGTGGCTCTTGTTTTTAGATGGTAATATTTGAAGTCTTATTTGATGGCTAGACATCGCCAAAGAAAGAGAAACAGAGACTTAAAAAGCAGCGGAAAATGTGCTTAAAAAATGTCAAGGTGCGAAACGGCGAATATGTCGAATTCTCAATCAGTTTTACTATATAAAGTTAAACGTGAAAAATATATATTATATAAAGAGCAAAGGGAAAGCAATCGGGAGATATTTGAAGTTGCGCACGCATATAAAACGATAAAAGAAAAATTGGCAATGCGAAACGTTTCTGATATTCTATGACAACATTTACGCCGTCTTTTTTTCTTTTATTCTTTAAACGTCATCGCAGACGTCGCCTATTGAAAGCTGCGTTTATTGAGCTTTCGTTTTACAGGTTCACTTTTTTATTGCAAATAATTTACGATTTAATTTTTTTTAATAAAGGCTTCAGTATCTGGGATGAAGTTGGTATTTGCCAGTATTGTTTTTGCATTTAAGTCCAATTGGTTTTTCCTTACTTTTCAAACCCTCATGCGAAACCTATCATTGAATCTAAAATCTCAAGAACTGCCCTAGCCAAACTAATTCAGGCAAGAACAAACCACTTTCCAACCCTCAGCTATTCAAAACGAATAAAACAATAGAGGACGACACATGCGGATGTCAAGACCGTTCTAAACAGGACCTATCCCACCTTCTTTTCTGTGGGAAATAAAATATAACGTCGAAAGAGCCAAACTTATCAGAATTGTAAGGATACGCCGTCTTAATGAAGTAGGAGCTCAATAGAGAAATAGTATAGAACTGCAACGAAACGGAAGTCACTAGGATTTTAGAGAACCTAAGAATCTTAACTTCGAAGGGAATTAAGCAGGACGACCATGTTTCCACAGCTAAAATGAGAAGAACTGGTCACCCTCGGCTGTTTTGTAAACGATGCAGGAGAAACTGTTAAACAGTGTTTTACCATTTATTTACCATCGTAGGCATCTACCTCTTGATAGTTTAAACAGTTTTTATCTTTCCACGTGTGCATTATAATAATGAGTTTATCGTGACATTTGCCATTAATAGGCATCCGAACGTGCCTACGCATGGGGCACCTACGGAGAAAATGTGACCTTGAAAATAGATGAGCGTATCTTCGGCTCGGTAACTCAAAAACACAACACTATGGACTGGAAAAGTACGTCGGAAGTCAAGACTTCCTAAACCATTCAAAAGTTTTCCGTTTCGTTGCGTCCAAAAGTCTACAGATAGCAAAAAGTAAATATGACCGAACAAGCCCACTCTTCCCTACATAATGTAAATGTATCTTGCCAATTGGCGTCCTAGGACACGCTCACCTAACCTTTTATTTTCGTACTTAACTTTCACACTTAATTCCCCAGGATTAACACAATAGACACAACGCTTATAGTTCGACAAGAACACTATTCTTAAATCCTCTTTTCCCCCCTCACCCTAGTGCTATCCCATTTCATGTCTTACATCCTTACACCTTCACTTGTGGGATTTCAATATCAGGCGGTCTATGCGCACTTCGGAGCGAACAGCTCTCTAGTTACACCTCGGAGCAACTCGCTCCCGGTGGCTCTTGCCTCTCAACTCCCGATGAGTGCGTTTCCTTTGCAGTTGCAGTCGGTGTTACCGTAACGTCAACACCTAGCCTTAACCTAATCTCCTGTCAAAACCTCAGCCATGGCGACTGAGCCTGTTTCCCAACGCCGGAAGAAACTCCGTTGGCACCTTCTGGGCAGTGCAAGTGAAACGAAAGAAGAGCGCCAAAGTCCAGTGAACGACGACGCGATCGTGCTGGAACCTCCGTCGGAAACTGAAGATAAACGCCGCAAAATCACGTTAATCAACGGCGTCGGCATTATTGTCGGTTCCATCATAGGCTCTGGGATCTTCATTGCGCCCAAGGGCGTGTTGTTGTACGTTGGTGGCTACGCCGGCAACGCGCTTTTAGTTTGGGCCACCTCGGGTTTGTTTTCATTGTTCGGGGCGCTGTGTTACGCTGAACTGGGGACAACCATCACGCAATCTGGCGGTGATTATGCGTACATTTTGCACACGTTCGGTCCGTTACCGGCTTTCCTCAGCTTATGGGTTAATGTCATCATCATCCGCCCCGCGTCGCAAGCCGTCGTCGCCCTTACGTTTGCGACGTACCTCATCACGCCGCTGTTCGGCTCTGCGGTGGCGGATTGCTTCCCGCCGGACGTCGCTATACGCATTATCGCCGCGCTATGTCTCAGTGAGTTGAAGTTTCTAGGGTTCGCGAGCTAAGGGCGAAGCCGGAAGAATGCTAAGCTCACCTTGGCTTCTATTTCACACCAACTTTTCCAAGTAAATCCTTTATTCTAGGCCTCTTAACGACCATCAATTGCGCCAGTGTACGCTGGGCCATGCGCGTCCAAGACTTATTCACCGTGGCTAAGCTGATGGCGCTAGCTTCCATCATCTTCATGGGTCTAGGAAACCTCACTACAGGTACTTCACTCATCCAGAAAGATTAACAAAAACGAATACAACAAACTATAGGTGTTGAAACAATAAGCAGTAAAAAAAAAGAATTGTATAGACATATTAGATACATCAGAATCCCTTTACCTATAAATCAAGTGACGGATAATCCTACCTAACTGTGCAGCTGAATTTATAATGTAATAAGTACTAGGACGACTTCGGTTGAAGTTATACTTCGCGTAATTGTGCACTGTCTCTCGAGCCTATACAATTTAGCGGACAATTCATACCAGAATACGAATACATTTTGTATTTTCCTATACTAAATACAAGTAATGTACATATTCTACCTCTACAGGTCTGTACAGGTAGAAATAAAAAATGGAAGCAAACTTACAATATTTTAAGATAATGAGCAAACATAAACTTGCAAAAATTCAAATAATAAAAATAGAAACAAAAAGTATTATTAATGTAACATGAAGTTCATAAACAAAGTTACCATCGGTGATCTCATGCTATCTAGAGGCTGCCAATAAACTGAAGCCGTAGTAAATTATGCAAATTACCCGCGGAATATTTATCTAGGTAAGGTTCCTTTCTGAACATTGTTGTGTTTAGTAAAGGTACACAAAGATAGTTTTATAAAAGCATTTTCTAAGCCGAGCATAGGTTAAAGAAGAGTGCTTTAAGAGCTAAGCCACCAATTCTCTAAAAAAAATTGCACAGAAGGCATAAAAAACCACAGCGACGTTGTGGTACGAACCAAAGAAGTGTCCTTTACAGAATTAAATTATTCGTTTTACAGAAATTAAGTTTGAGTTACTTAAATACTGTTTGAGGTTACGACTCTAAGTTTTAATAAACTTGTTAACTAGTCATACTGGTGTTAATTATTTACGTAAGACTTTCCACTAATACTTCAAAATATATTAAGATTCTTAATAGTAAAATAAATGTTATTCAGCTGAATATAATATAAAATACGTGAAGTCTTCTGTGCAAAAATGATTAGGAAAATTCGAGTGACAAGATCCCTTAGGGGAAAGAAAGACGTATCCCAGTAATGCATTTGACCCAGCACTATTATGCTTGTGAAACATGGAAAACAATCTTGAATTATAACCGATTTCTCTTATGTTTTAACGTACACGCTCACAGTAGTTCACGAGACAGTTTTGATATTTTTGCAATTAAGGAGTCTAAGACCTGGCGCTTGGTAGTTACAATCGAGACTTCGTGAACCGTTTTGTAAAAAGTGAAACAGGAATAAAAACTTAACAGATAAAGAAAGAAACAGAAAATAATAGTAAAAAATGAAAACAAAACGAAAAATAGATACATAAAAGTAAAAAATGATTAAGGCTACGGTGCACCGAAGCGTCGTATAGGGGAATCACCTGCTAGACGGCGTCAGTGATTTGCCAAAACTAATGAGTATTTCATTAAACCATCTCGATAGTAAAGTTATGCAATGTACAATATTATTAGCGCACATCGTCGAGGTTTTCTTTAAAGAATTTTTAGTCAATTTTCAAAAAGCGAATCAAAATTCAGCTTTTTTTGGAAAAAGCATTTTCAACTATCCGGCTTCAATATATACGAAAGCACCGTTTTCCTAATTTAGCGACAAAAAGGGGATTCAACCCATCGGTTAGTTTCGGATTTATCACCTAAATAATTTACTGAAATTTCCTAGGTGACAACTCGAAAACTAAATGTGGGATTTGAATTACGTTTTGGTTAAAAGAATACTTCCAGGTAGCTCTAGTGAGCCTTGCCATCGAAGGTTTGAAATTGCTTTTCTGCGAAAAAAAAAATTGACCCGCTTTTCACAAATTTACGAAGAAATTGTTAAAGAAAATTTCAACAACGTGCACTAGATATTACGATTCAAAACTTTACTGTCGAGATTGTTTAATGAAATACTAGTAGTTTTGGCGAAATCACTGGACCCTCTAGCATGTGATTCTATATACCACGCTTAGGAGCACCGTAGCCTTAAACTTAAAAAATAAAACGACAATAATTAGTATACATTTTCCAAAAATGGAGTGGGAGTTTTAACCGTCAACTGTTCTTATTTTGATATCTAAAAGGCAAAGCAGAAAACCTGGAGAATCCTTTTGGTCCGGTAACAGCCGGTGGACTTTCGCTGGCCTTCTATTCCGGACTCTTCTCTTACGGCGGCTGGAATTACTTGAACTTCGTGATCGATGAGCTGCAAGAACCCCATAAGTAAGTAAACAGGGCTTTTCGTGCCGGGAGCGTTTTATCGCCTACTCCGAAAACGAGACTACTTGGTTTTTGCTAACGAAAGCAATCATGACAATGGATCGAGCCCTGCCAACAGGTTGGGTCGTACGGAGAGAAAATCACACATGGTCTTTTCGTTGGTGCCTTTAGGAATCTCCCCCGTGCGATATGGATCGGTTTACCGTTAGTGACGCTGGTACAAGTCCTGGCAAATGTGGCCTACTTTGCAGTCATTCCTGCTCATGAAATCCTGAATTCGCCAGCCGTTGCGATTGTAAATTACTACTACCGTACACGTTGCTGTAAATTCTTCTGCTAAATGCATACTCTTGTTGTTGTCCTGTTCGCAGACATTCGGGGAGAAAACGTTCGGTTCGGTACAGTGGCTCATACCCATTTTTGTAGCTTTGTCAACATTCGGGGGAGTAAATGGTATTCTCTTCACTTCCGCTCGTCTAATGGAGGCCGGAGCTAAGGAAGGACAGTTGCCGGCTGTCTTGGGTTATTTGCATGCCCATCAATTAACTCCCACCCCAGCTTTACTCGTTAACGTAAGTAGAGTCTTCAGGGGCAAGAGACAAGCTTAAGAAAAGAAATGCCGTTCGAGATGTAGACACTGGTGGAGAAAGGAAAAGCTCGTAAGACGGGAACTGCGTATGACATTTCATTGTTACTTACGAATTCAAGCGCCGAGCATTTGGTTGTTGACTGTTACTTCCACAAACTATGGGAAGTTTGTACAGTACTCTTAAAAGAAATCTACCCAAACAAACCGTCCTAATACTGACAAATGTTCTGGATCTACGTTTTTCTTTTTGTCGGATATCTTCGAATCACTTTTGAACATTTGTTAACTTCAGTCGATGCGATCTGATCACATACAGCGAAACTTAAAAAAAAATAGATCGGAATCGAGGAAGATCCATATTCGATCAGATCGTTTTTAGGACAACAATAATAAAGATTCACTTAGGTATTATTACTTACATATATTTTTTACTTACAATGAAGAGTATTAAATTATGTACCAATAACAATAAGTTAGGTCCAGATGTATAAGGTAGCTCTTCGTATTGTTCCGTAGAGGAGAAGGTCTAAACACGAGCAACAGTTATTATTTTTTTTTAAAGAATGGTGTTCAACTTGGGATAAAGAAAGGTTATCGATGCAAAACAAGGTAAATTATGTTACTATACAATCCTTATAGAAGAATGTCAAGAAGTCGTCGCAAATTTCATTTATTGCGATTTTCTCGAACGTCCAAAAGAATCTATTCTATCATCGTGTATTACTATATCAGTGTAACTTTATTGGTACAAAGAATGGAGAAGCTTGTGTAAAAAGATTGAAAAGTTTTTAATTATGCACACTAGGTGACCTGATTTATATTGGTGAGTGATCGGCAAAAACATATGCGATCCCTGCTTATTTACGGTACTACGCCGATCCGATCAGATCCGACCAAATAATCGGTTCTTATCGTATATTTTTTGAAAGATCCAAAGACTCATAAACTGACGGCCCGCCAGTTGCGCGGGCGGTGTCCCACTCTAGCGTCTTCCGAACGTTTGTGACCCGCAGCAAGGCTTTTTCCCAGTGGCATGGGACGTTAGCAATAGGACGGTTTATTTGGGTAAATTATTTTTTAGATTACAGAGCGTAAGGAATTCGTACTACACCACCGAAAAAAATTTCAACCGTCAACGTGGCTACATTAATGCAGTAAAGGAAAGTTCGTTCACGTTCAACAAAGTGGTAACGTAGGATCTGTGAACAATATTTCTTTGTTGTTAACGAACTTGTATTGTTACCGCCACGTTAGGTATCACTGATAGAGGAGAAGGTCTAAATTTGACACACAATTTTTATTTATTCGAAAAGAAATATTAAAAGTGAGACAAAGAAAGAAAGAACTCTACAGTAGACGCCCAAGTATGCTAGCTACGTTATCTGAGTAATAATGTCCTCGAAAGTCACCGTAAATTTCATTTATTGCCATTTCCCCGAACCTCGTCAAAATCGACACTTTGAAAATGTGGTCTAAATTTGGCCTACCTGAGAAAAGGGCCACTAGCGCATTCAACAACCGAGTTAAAAAAAGGTAAACAATAAATTAAAAGTAATTAAAAGCCATTAGAGCACGTCCGAAATATGGAAGTCATCGACACAGCTCGACAGAATCACATGAAGAAGATTTCCTTACCACCGCATTGCACGCACTACCTCTTAAAAAGTCTAGCAGGCGCGTTATTTTTACAATTAAATAAATCAACAACCACAAAACAGAATTAACGCCAACTTAACATAAAATCCAAGAGCAGTTAGGAGAACAGTTTCCTATAAATGACAGCAAATAATAGTACGTAAGAGAGCTAAAAATGTGTTTGGACAAATTTAACGCAGGGGCCACGATTAAACCTTCTCCTCTACTTGTTCGTCTCACCTATTGTCCTGTGCCGCCATCTTGGCAAACTGAAGTGGCCATCTTGGATTGGTTGACTTCACAACTTTCATTTAGAAATAAAATATTCCACAGTTCGACGTTCCCAACGCCGCTTTTACCTTTGTTTACAAACCGCATTAGAAACATCGGACGGTGGTAAACCTTTTCCCCCTATATTAGATTTCTGAGGTCAGTGAAACCCAACACGGTGATTTCCACTTTGCCAAGATGGCGGCAATGAATCGGGCATACACAGGTTTGCTGGGCGTGAGATGCGACTTTCAGGCTCTGCTAACTAGTTTTACTACTATACTGCGTACACATCGGCAGTTTTTTTACATCTTGCTTATTCACACAACAATGAAACATTTTAACTCGGGAGCTGCGTGGTTATCTGTAAATTCCGTTTGTATTCTAGGCATGTGCCGGTTAGTTAGAGTAGGGCCTACTTCTCAGCTCAATCTTTATGCAAGTTAAAAATGACAGGAAAAAATTAAGGAGAGGCTTAAACAGTATAAATGAAATAGTCTTTATGAAATCACGGAACTTTGTCTCATGGATGTTCTGCACAGGGTATTATGGCGCTGGCGATGCTCGTTATCCGCGACGTTCTCCACTTAATTAACTACCTAAGCTTTGCGTTGTGGCTGACAGTTGGCATTAGCGTCGCAGGACTGCTGTACTTGCGTTATACGCAACCGCAACGTCCACGACCCATTCAAGTTCCAATGATCATTCCCATCTTTTTCTTGTTGTGTTGCGTCTTCTTGGTCGGCGTTCCTGCCATCGCTCAACCGTGGGAAACGGGTAAAGGAATGCTTTTCATCTGCTCCTAACTGCGTTCTTAATTTTAATGCCTCGTTCATCTTCAACATACTTCTAGGTATCGGCGTCATCCTTACTTTGACGGGCGTACCTGTGTATTGGTTCGCGGTTCGCAGGCCGCGCCAGTCATCAATATGGGGTATGTCACTATTATCTAATTTAGAAGAGAAAAAAAGACGGTAAACTTTTATAACATGAACTTTCGAAAAGTTTAGGATTATATGTTTTAAAGAAAGTAAGCGTTCCACTACATTATACTTGAAATATAATGCATGAAATTGATATTTAGTTTTACTGGCTTATTGATTCTTGTGCGAGAAATTATGCAAATTTTTATGATGGGGGTGGACAAAAAAATTCTTAAGTGCCGAAGTTCTTAACGTCTTAAGGAACTATCCCCCACAGGAGAATGTCACAAGTTTTATTTGTACTGACTCAATGCGTTTTATAGGTAGAGATCGGTCTACTTAATTTATTGGTGATATCGGAGTCCTTTCAAACGAATTAAGGATTCTTGTGTTAGAGAGATATAAGTGCTACTACTATATTGGGTTTCACAAGATTTGGGGCAGAATGAATGTGAAACGAACCTATTAAATATTCAAAATCGCATAATTCTGCTGAAGCATTAAGAATGTTTCAAAACGTCTGAGTGCTAGTCAGTTCCCTTTTGCTAAGAAAATGCCTCACCGTGAAATAGCTTCGTATGTTTCCTCGTTTATGACTGGTCTTCAAAACGTTTCCAACGTGAAAAAGTAATTGCAAGTATTAAAACAACCGGATCTTTCTGCTTTGAATTCTTTATTGAATTACTAAACTGATATAAAAAATAACATATTACCTTACAAATAATTCCTTTTATTTTTTAAACGTAGCTGTAACACGTAAAGAAGCGGCAACGAGCATTAGCTCTCGCCTGGGCTTTCAATAAAAAATAAATAAGTAGACCAAATTAAAAATAATGAATAAGCAATGCTGGTCAGCTTGCGAAACTTTTCAAAAATCAAATTTATAATCCGAATAGTAATTTGGACTTTCTTGTCTTAATATTGCATTCAGTCACACTCTACAGTCGTACGAAGCAAATTGTGTGATGATTCACCACACTTACATGAAAAATTTGACCTCACGTTACAAAATTACACATGTATAAACAATATTGGTCAGTTTCCAGTACTTTCTCAAAAATTAAACGTCATTTGAATTGTAATAGCAAATTGCGTCTTCATTGTTTTTTATTTAGCATTCAACTACACTACAGTCTTTACATAACTAAAAAGTGTGGACTTACGATTACATTTACACAATACTACTTTTGCATCATGAAATGTTGCCTTGCGTTACAAATTCAGAACTATAAATGGCGAATTATAATTACCTTATAATTATAAAACACGAATAATTTTCCAAACCTTTTCCAAAGTTAAAAACTGTAAACGTAATAGTAACTCCGCCTCTTTTGGCCTGTATATTACAACCAATTAATTTATAGTCACATGGAACAGGAAGTGTAATGATTCTATTACTATTCTAAAAGTCACTTCCGTTACACACTTACAATTCGTAATGGTGATTACACAAAACTGTGTTACAATTCGTGCGAAAAAATCTTATGAATCCTTTTCCATCCTACAGACACAATTTCACGCTGGATGGTGGCATTCTGCTACAGCTTGCCTACGAATTAATTCCCGAGCATCGTAACTGTCCAAAAAAAGTGAACCATGCTGTAAAACTTGATAGAAATACAAAAAGCACACTAGCCCTCTTATCTCCGTCAAGCGCAACCTTTTTGCTTAATTGCTGCAGCCATTTTGAGTCAAAATAAAAAAAATCGACAGCGCACGCGCTTGGGCGCAGGCCAAAACGTTTGCATTTGTCCTTCGACGCCGGCTTGGGAGCTCTCGGTTGAAGTTTGGCTGCGTTAGTCGTATATCTTTAGCTCCATGGTCGACACGTGCTTCCGCAGTGCAAATGGCAACAACTCTCTAAGTTCCTTTAGTTTTCCCTACCAGTGATAATGGCCGTGCGCTTGACTCTGTGTTTTTATGTTCTCTTAAGTAAGTTCTGAAACCATGACGTCACTCTTTGGGGGGCAAAAGAAAAAAAATAAGCAGAAAATATTTGTGAATCATTGCAGGCTGGGCGTACGGGCAAGATGACTTTTATTTCAGTGCCTCGCCGGTGAACCGTACCGTATTAATAGGTTCCACGCTGATCTTACCGTGCCGCGTGTCATCGGAACAGAACATGGAATACGGCTGGACGTTCAACGGCAAGCCGCTAACACTGCTGCGGGACGCGAACGTGTTCACTCGGCGTTTTCAACGCGGCTCCGAGCTCTGGCTTCGCCGGGTCCAGCTCCAAGACACCGGTTCATATTTTTGCACCGCGACCAACACCAGCACCGGCTTCGCCTTAGCCTCTTTACCGGCGCATATTACTGTGGCGTGTAAGTCCGTTTTGCCATTATTCTCCATTACAAATCCCAACCCCTCCCTTACCCTTAACTCCGGCAATGTTTCTCTCCGATGAATCACACAATTTACGACCTAACATAACACTAACCCTGTGCCGCCGCCCCATAGCATCTTTTCTCTCTTTTCGCGCCCCGTGCTCGCAGTTTAGGCCTTTACTTACGTTCAGGGGCTAATAAAAGGGGTGCTGTGTGTGAGGGACAAGAACAGCTGAGTACGATACCCCCCACCCCCTACCACCACCACCACCAAACCCTCAAGGCTACCCTTGCAAAAGTTCAAATGACGGAATGGTTAGAAAGAGGGGTGCCTTGCACACTAAACTTGCAGTATGGTATATTCCAGGGGACCAAGGAGATTGCTCTTTTTCCTTCGCATGTGGTGCATGGAAAGAGTGTCACGTGACCAGTCGCTATAATTCCCCAACAATCCTACCCCATATCTTCTCTTTTTCTTGGTTAATGGTTTAGCTTCATACAGAGGGTGAGTTTTACGGGCTAGGGGGGGGGGGGGGTTCGAGTGAGGACAAGACTGAATAGTGGACACAAGAGAGCAGAACTCGATGAGCAAACAAGCCCGCTATCTGTGTGTTGGGTCGCCAGCGCTGCGTTTTTCCACCTACGTCAATATTCTTCAGCACCTACGAGGACGGCATTTAAGATAACACAACTTTCGTAAAGCTTCGTTCAGCCCAGGCAGAAGATGGAGAAGAGAGGGGGAAGAGTAAAGGGAAAAACATAACTGAGAGCTTATGCGGGGGCTTCCAGCTGAGTTTTCATGCATATCATTACGTCTTACGCGCCCGTCAGTGGACCTTTTTTCGTTGTTGCGGAGCGCCCAGCGAGTTGCAGGCGTGCTGGTTTAGAACGCCAGGCCTGGTCCGCAGGCCGGGAGCCGTGGAATGGGAACGTAAACGTTTGGAAGGTGCTCAAGCGAGGGGCTTTTATCCACATGGCCCCCTAGAGCCTAATTAAACCACCTAAATATTGATATATTAGCTCGGGTAAATATTTAGACAAGCCAAGACAGAGCTAAGACAAGAGTCGCCGTTCTGTCTTTTACGGACCTGGATGTTCCGTTACCACAAAGCAACAAAAACACTTGAAACCAGGGTTTGACTGTGCCCCGTTGCAGCAAACAATCCCATTTCGTTCGCATAACACGTGTTTCTGCGTTTTTGTATAAACAGAGCAAACGTAAGAGGGCTCTAGCCCGGATGTAAGACAGGTTCTTTTTTGAGTTTTGTGTCCCTTACAAACGGGTTCGACTGTGAGAATTTCGTTATTTGCTAGGGGAATCCAACTAGATCAAAAGTAAAGAATTGCAATAATGAAGTTAAAAATGCAAAGCAATTCAGTGGAATCCGGATGTAGGGGAAAGAAGACACGAATGTAAGAGACTCATGTGCAAACATGCGAGTTCTGATTTTGATAGCAACATGGTTCATCGATTGATTGTCCGTGAAGTCAATCTTTCTTACTCAATAGTCAGTTGCGCTATCAAAATTATACAATGGACTCATAGCAACAATCGAAGTCCAAACGCAGCGGAGTCGAACTCGGATGTAACAGAAAAGCACTCGCAATTGTACTTTGATCCACGTGCTTTTAATTTGTGAATTCTGTTGTAGGGCTAGCAACGGCTCAGCTCATGCTCTTTCCAAGCCGATATCTTTGAGCCGAGCCGAGCCTTGAGCTGCTGCATATTTTTACATTTTTATTATCTATTGCGCTTTCATTTTCTTGCACGTTTTTTATTTTTATTTTTTACATTTCTATAAAGATTTTTAGACCTTTTCATATTTTTTCGTATTTTTTTAGAATTTATTTAGTTTTTGTAAGAAAGTTTTCCTTCTGGAAGTACTGTTTGGCTTAGCCACGTCAAATCATCAAAACTACCATCTTATACAGTAGAACCAACAGATTTAGTCGCTGTCAATTAATCCCTGTTACACCACAATTTAGGTTAGTAGTAAAATAGTTAAGAAGAATAAAGTTTTAAGAAAATTAAGGCAAAACGTAATGTCAAGGGTACGTAAAGCAAAACTGTCTCGGAAACGTGTTTATTATTAATATTAAACAAAGTGAATAATGAAAGTGAAAGGTAATCTTATGTATTGACTAGGATGGGAAAAATACGATTCCTACACTTGTATGTCTGGTAGATTCGATGCCGACTGTAATTGGTGGATATTCATGAAGGGATATTTTAAGTCAGTGATCAGAGCAACAATGAAAAGTTAACAATTGGAACATTACGCCAGTCAAGTTGATAATGGATGCAGCCAAACGCCATGCAGCCAAGCTCAGATGTAAGACCTCGGACGTAAGAGAAAGCCGCGTTATAATAAACGTTGGTTCAGGGATCACGATGGATGAGTTGTGTAGTATGAAAACCGCATGTAAGAGAAACTCGGGTGTCAGAAAAGCTATGTTTACATTTGGGTTCATTTGTAGCCAATTGATAATTTTGAAAAATTAATCTTTCCAAGTCCACGCTCGCAACAATGTGACTCCAAACCCGGTCGCAATATACTCCAACCCGGATACAGGAGAAAATCTCTTGTCAAAGGTTTTTTTTAAAGAAATGGGACTGATTAGAACATGTGAAACAACCGCATGTAAGATAAACCCGGATATAAGAGACATGACCTCTGACTGTCGTATCTCTTACATCCGTAGTCTCTCAATTTTAATGTGTCTTACATGCGGGTTCGTTTATAGTAGACTGGTTCTGTGCGAAGGGAGCTCCGTCAAAGCTAACAAACTCAACAAATCAAGTGCAAAACCTGAAAGCAGTAAGTCGAACCTGGATGTAAGAGAGACCGTTTGTAAGCGACATTTGTTGTCACCATAGATAGATAGTTCTGGAACGAGCAATAGACAAGCAAATACAAGAGATATGTATCCTTACATCCGGGGTCGACTTTCATTGAACAGGAGTCTATTGCGGGAATAAGACTTGAAACAAGCCAAACCTGAAACTGTAAACATGACACTGAAACATCGTTACCATCAAAATGCGGCATTAAGGCACACATGCATCCCGTTCATTCTAATCTCTTATTTACGTGTTTGTTCGTACTGCATACCCAAATTCTTCCAAGTCGGCAATCCTCACAACAAGCAATTCCCAGCCTGAACTTTTTTGCACCCGGATATAAGAGACCCTGCTATAAAAACATTCTTTCATGCAACTGTGATGCAACATGCAAATGTAAAGAAGCGGCAACGAGCACTAGCTGACGCCTGGGCTTGCAATAAAAAAAGAAAGAAAAAAGTAGCACACGTACGTAAAAAAGGACGTATAATAGACAGCAAGGCGCTTGAAAATACTACGTATAATTTTAGACATAAAAAAGAGTAACATGTAGCCCGAAAATAGACGTTTCTTATGCACAAAGAAACGTCGAAAGAACGTGTAGTAGAGGTTCACTTGATATAAGCAAAGTTTTTAAGTTACGTTCATATCAGGTAATAATAAATTGAGTACCTTTAGTATTATTTTGCGCCCATGTCTCTAAAACCCGAAATATTGATATCCCAGCCTACAACTAAATGTTTTCTATTTATAAAAATCAAAAGCCAGATTATTACAATAGTTGATCATGAAAAGAACTATCTTAAACGTCCGTGAAAGTCCCCTTTCTCTCCCGTTCATGAAAATGTATTAACACAGAATTTTGTTTCAATGAATATAACGGTCAATAGGCTATGCCTGGGAGGGTTTCGAATTCGAAAATAAAATAGAATTAAAAAATAAATTGAGTAGATCGTACACGGAAAAGACATCTAATTCATGACTGTCCGCAGTACATATTCATTAGTCCTTTAATTTCATTGTTGCCTTATGACAGGGTCTTGACTGCCAGTCCCACAGTTTTTCAACAAGTCCTTAGTTTAATAGTTGAAGTGCGTCACTCAATTGATTTTTTCATACGGTAGGAAATGTTCATTTCTAAAGCGCAATTAGAAAATTTTAGGGATTCGTAAAAGGAAGTTATCAAGAGCGCCATTGCTCCTTTTTAAAGCAGGCCTCAGGAAGTTTGAAAAAAGGTTCAAAAGCTACTTCATGCATTCCTTCGCCGTGATGATCTTTGTGTTGTCGATTTCGTTCTCTCGTATGTGATGTTGGTTGGAGTCAAAAAGTGTAAAAGCGTTGACAATAAATTCAAATAAATTTAACGATTGATAATTCTTGCTTTTCCGTTGTTTACACTGGTCTATCAATTAAGGCTAAGATGCACTTAACCCCGATAGGAGAATCACGTGCGAAACGGCGTCAGCGATTTTGGCCAAAACTACTCAGTATTTCATTAAACATTCTCAACAGTAAAGTTTTGGATTGTAATATCTAGTGCATAATGTGGCTTTTTTATTTCAAAAGCTTTTATTCGATTTGTGAAAAGCTAATCAAATTTCAACTTTTTTTTCGAAAAAAAAGCATTTTTTGAATATCCGGCCTGGAGATACACTAAAACATCGTTTTCCTAATTTATTGGCGGAAACGAATTCAAATCCGTCGGTTAGATTCGGATTTCTTACCTAAAAAGTTTTGTGGAATTTCGTAGGTGTTAACTCCAAAATGAAACGTCGGATTTGAAATACGTTGTGGTTAAATAAACACTTTTAAAGTACTCGAGTGTTCGCGGTTGCTTTGCTGCGAAAAAGTTAAAATTTGACTCGCTTTTTACAAATGTATGAAGATTTTTTAAAAGAACATTTCAACGATGTGCTCTAGATGTTATGATCCAAACTTTACTGTCAAGAATGTTTAACGAAATACTGAGCACTTTTGGCGACACCGGCCACGCAGTTTAGCATGTGATCGCACTATGCCACAGTTAGGTGCACCGCCTTGATATACCATAAAAACTGTACCTGCAGAAAAATCGTCTTATAAACGTGCGTTTTCTCAATGTATTGTAGATTTGGCGTTTTCTAAACTTCTAAAAAAATACTGAAAATGGCGTAAATTATACGTCAAAAATGTATTTTAAACGTAACTAAATGTACGTACGCAGCGCGGACATCAGCCTGTAAATAAAAGACTTTTAATTAGCGTATTATTGATACATGTACATCTCGCGTCTGAATTTAGACGCGTGTAATAAGCTTAGAAAACATATGCTATTTGGGCTATAACCGCATGTAATAGAAAATCTCTGATAAGAATGAATGCTACAATGAAAATCGGCAGTTACTTTTCAACTATTAACTCAATACACTGTAAAAAAAACATTTTAAATTTACAATTGCAGCAAAAAATTATAAGGACTTTACTGTAAAAACACTTTTAAAATGGTTTTCTACAACAAATTCGTGGTAAAAATCAGTTTTGTAAGTATTTTTACAATGAACTCCTTGTAATTTTTTGCTGCACAACGAATCATTGTAAATTCACAAAATAATTTTTTACAGTGTAGTAGAACTAGCCGTGGTACTACAAGAACCGCGTGTAAGAGACTTCTTCCTGTCTCTTTTCCTTATTGCGTACATGCTGGTTTCACTTTATAATAAAGCTCTCCGACCAAGTTTACCGCAGCCAACAAACAAGTTTTCACGAGCCCATTTTTTCCCCTTATTATTTTCTCCCACGTTGCAGGGATTGGCAGCAGTTCTGACGTGGTGAGTGTGAAGCCTCTCTCATCGCCGGCCAAAATCCTTCACGTCGACGAGAAAAGCAGCGTGACACTGCGATGTAAAGTGGAAGGCACGCCCGAGGTTAATTACCAATGGTTCAAGTACGTTGCTCCAACCCCTTTGTCAAAAGCCCTTGGTTACCTCATCATCAATTTCGCCCTTTTAGGAATGGCGTCCTTTTGGGCAAGCATTCCAAGCAACTGACGATTCAATCAGCCAAAATCACCGACTCAGGGACTTACTCCTGCTTGGGCAAAAACGAGGCCGGTTCCTCCGCCCAGTTTGCCTCCCTGGTGCTCAGCGTCGAAAGTAAGTTACCCATTGAGAACGCGATGCTGACAGTTTACGCTAACCCTGGGTTCCTCTTTCTTCCACCCCACGCCCCCTACATAGACAAAAGTGCGCCCCGCTTGACTCCATTTAGCCCCGATGTCGTCGCTGCGCCCGATTCGGCCGTGCACCTTCACTGTCCCATGAGGGATACGCTGGCTGCTCCCGTTCTCTGGTCTTTCCAAGAGCATGTCTTGAAGAACGATTCTAAACACGTGCTCTATCCTAATGGCACCCTTGTCTTGTTCCCAACAATTCCGACGGGTTGGTATGTGTGTTCCCAAGGAGCCCAGCCCTCGTACGCCACGCACGTCCAACTCGCTTGTAAGCTTTCCTACAGACGTATACACGACTCCCAATACCCATTAATGAATCTCATCCCTTTTTTTTCTCTCTCTCTCTCTCTCTCTTTTTCTCTCTCTATCTTCAATTGTGTGTGTGGATGTGTGTCTGGCGTTGCTGGTGGACCGTGAATGGGCTCTAATCGGATTCCCAGATCTGGAGCAGCTTTCCGTACAACACATCGATCCAATACCAGAGGAAGAACATACCAGTCTCATCTTGCCCGAAGGCACGCCCTTGCAGTGGGATTGCTTGCCGCCGAACGCGGTACCGCCGCCGGCGCTGGAATGGACTTCGGGACCGCTGGGAGGCGCTGTTATAGCTCGCGCCCATGGTCAAGCCGTAACGTACACTTTCCAGGCCGTCACTGTGCAAGATAGCGGCAATTACACGTGCACGGCTACTAACGTAGCCAGGAGTACGTCCATTACAGCTACGTTAATCGTCACGGGTAAGAAACAGTGAAATAGCTGGTAAAGCACACGTTGAAGGACTTAATTTTCAACAATGGCTCCTCGGGGGTGTTGGTAGTGGCCCCGGTTCTAGTATCGGGACCGGTGAACGCCTGGATCGAAGAAGATGAAGAGGCGCACTTTACGTGCGTACATAAGGGAAGTCCCTTCCCGGCGACCAAAGTCAATTGGCTGCTCAATTCGAAGATACTCAAGTAATAAAGGGAGATATAGAGGGCTGTACCCAGGATTTTGATTAGGGAAGTTTCGAGGAGGGTTTTTAATATGCCATTTTCTTGGACATTTGGGTATTCTTATGTGTTCAAAATTATAAAACAACAATTACGGAGGTGGGGGGTCAAACTCTCGACTCCCCTGGGTACGGCCTTGGAGGTATAATTAAAGCAAAATTGGTTAACGTTGTAAATATTTGAAATAGTGCGGCGTTTTCCACACAGAGCGGCAACAATAGCACTTTGAAGCTGGAGCAAGTCACCGTCTCGCAAGCCAAGACAGTTCAATGCCAAGTGGTGACTGAAGGGTTCGAGCCTGTTTTGTCTGCTCCAGCGTCTTTGCATGTGAGAGGTAAAAAAAACGGATAAATCAAAAATAGAAAACAACAAGTAAAAATGACCCAAATAAAACAGAAGGTAGAGGACAGATAAAAATAATATATGAATATAAATAAATACAAAATTAACAGAAGTAGAAGAAAAAAGAAAAATTAATAGAAGAAAAGAATAAATAAAAAAACAAGAATTTATTTGCTTTATTATTACTGTTATACATTTCCGCTTTTATGCTTTATATTTCATTTTTGTAGTTTACTACATTTTTAGATTTCATTACATTTTTAGACTTCATGACATTTTTATAATATATTTCATTACGTTTTATATTTAATTTAATTTTCCTATTTCATTTAGTTTTTATATTTCATAACATTTTTATATTTCATGACATTTTTAAAGTTTTTCTGAATATTCTTGTTTACTTAGTTTTTGTTTCCGAGAAGAGAAAAAAAAGAAAAGAAGAAATTACCGTGTACTTTTGAGGGTATGTCGAGGCGTTGGGCTTTTGTAACATTGTTGTGTTGTTAGAGAAACTCAAGTTCATGCCGGCGCCTGTATCTCGTAAATTGGAACTGGGGTCGAATGCCAAGATTCCGTGCCGGGCGCAAGGAAGTGTGCCGGCGACTGTCAAATGGGTCAAAGTGAGTAGGGCTATTAAAAAGACACCTTACGTCATAGTTGGGGAGAGGAAATTACATAAGCTGGGTTAAATAGGACGGATCGCCATTATTTACGTGGCCAGAACATATTCAGGACGTTAATGGGACGTTGCAGTTTCACAAAGTCCAACATGCCGACGCGGGCTCTTATACCTGCGTTGCGACAAGTAGCCAAGGAATCATTAATACCACCATCACCGTAGACGTCGTAGGTAAGTCACGCCAGCAAACACAAGTCATGATAGGGTACTGTGCACTACTTGCCCCCCCCCATTTTTTTTTTAACGGCTCAAACAAACCGCCCAATGCCAACGGCACGCCACTGGCCAAGTTGTTGCGGGTCGCGGGTCGCAAGGCTTTGTTGCGGCTCGCAAAACGTTCAAAGACGATGGAGTGAGGCACAGTTCACGTATCTGCCGTGGCGTTAGCATACGAACTGTGACATTTTTTTACGGTACTGTACAGTACTCGTAAAAAAAATCGGGCCCAACAAACCGCTCTATGCTAACGTCTCCCACCACTGGGGAGGAAGCCTTGCGGGTCAAAAACGTTCGAAAGATGAAAAAGTGGGAGCACCGCTCCCGCAACTGTCGTGGCGATAGGATAGGGAAGTTTGTTGGGCCCGATTTTTTTACGAGTACTGTACAGTACTCGGCACATAAAACGACCCAAACAAACCATCCAATTGCTAACGTCCCAAGCCACTGTGAGGAAGCCTTGTTGCGGGCCAAAAACGTTCGAACGACGGAAAAGTGGGACACCACTCGCGCAACTGCCGGGTCGTTAGGCACCTGACGGTTTGTTAGGGTCGTTTTATGTGCCGAGTACTGTACGTTGTTCGTCATAAAAAATGATTAAGGCAAACAGCACTCGCTTCCGAATCTCTACTACCAACTTTTCAAGAATTTACCTAGAAAAAAACTCGCAAGGAGAATTTCTTTGTTGACTACTGCTGTTTGTTTCGAGTAGAAACCATGCTAACCACACGACAGTTACGTGAGCCATAGTTTCGCGAATATTCCGTAACTGGCAAGTAAGGTTGTCGCACTGGGAGCTTTCATTGTTGCCGAGTGCCGAAGGTTTGGAATAGGATAGTTTGCTTGGGTCGAATTTTCGCAAATATTGTGCAAAGCTTTGCCAGAAGCGTAACATTGAAATCAAGCGCCGGACTTGACTACAGTCAACATAAACCACTGGAACGTTGAGCCAGTTCAACCATGAAATTTCGCCAGTGATAACCAGAACTGAAATCTAGATTAAGTGAACCCTTAGTTTCCACTATATTCGTTCAGCAGTCAACTGCCCTAAACTATCCGTATAAAGCTTTTATTTCCGTTCGCCCTTTCATATTTTTCGAATATTCCGAAAATCTTTTTTTTTAATTTATGTATTATTATTATTATTATTATTATTGCTTTAGCGTCTTTGGTACAGTAATGCAAGAATTCAGCTCCGTTACAGCAGTTATTAAGGGCAAAATCTGGATTTAGTGGAATGAAACCTGTCAGACCAAGATCTTAATAATTTAACAAGGCAATCCAGATCTGCCTCTAGTGTATGACTGTTTATGGCTGCGTGGCAGTCAAGTGGCTGAAATATAACCTTACTTGAAGCTGAGAGTTATGCCTGTATTTGCCATTAGGGGCCTGGCAGGCAAGAGTTAACTAGCGTAGTCGCGGACAAAGTTAAGCAAAAAGAAAAAAAATGGTGAATTAGAGAAAAGAATTACACGGCGAGAAAGAGAAAAATATGAAGCACTAAAGAATTACAGGAAACGGGTCGAAGTTAGTAAACAGTGAATCTTTTGAAACGTATTTCCGGCAGATTGCCTACTACTAAAAAGTTAGGAAAATCCTCGAAGATCTACTGCTTTCTAAAAGAATTCAGACAAATTCATTATACTGATTTTAGCATTGGATTAAGAACAGACCTAGCTTAGCTCAATAGCTCCAAACCGGTTGTATGCAAATTGGTACGCTACGCTTCACATCGACAAATTTAATCTTCTTATTCGACTTGTAGGTTTCTTTATTTGCGTTGTCGTTTTCCTTTTTTTTCGTTGTTAAACTGCCTGTTTTATGTTAATATTCGAAAAACACTCCCATTTCACCCTGGGATACGTGAGTCGTAGGGTACGGTTCGTACTTCGTACCAGGGTATGGACAGGACTAAGAAAGAGTTTAAAAAAGTCTGACTACACAATTTTTTCAAATAATAATGCAATTCCTATTTCCCAGTGCTTCCCTATTTTGTATCTTTACCCTCGAATTCCGTACTCGCGCAAGAAGGTACGTCACTAGTGCTGCCCTGCGTCGCCCAAGGCGACCCTCAACCTTCAATCCAATGGGACAAGAATTCTTTAATGCAAGATTTCGATCGAAGCCGCATTCAGGTGATCAATGGATCCTTATTCATTGATCCTGTGCTAACTGAAGATGAAGCTAAGTACGGATGTACCGCTGGTAACGCCGGAGGGTTCAAACGAGAGGAAATACAGCTCCTTGTACAAAGTAAATTCTCCTATACTCAACAAGTCACAATTATTAATTTAACAGTTACAATTATACTATACACAGCGCCTACATTTTCAGCGTTTTTTATAACACTGCTTGGAATTACAGGATTGCCACAGTCAGTAAATCCGTTGGAAAGCAACAGCGAAGATGGTCCGTTGACCAAAACGGTGATAGTCACCTTGAGTGCGGCCATTGCGTATATGCTGTTCAGCGTAGGTTTGTTGCTTTGGTGCCGCGTTCGCAAACAAAGGAAAACCAAACGTACCACTACTGGAACTTCGGACGTTGAAGGACAAACAGCGCCCGAGCCCGGCCATGTGGCTGTGTTAGAGAAAATCGACGAGGAAGCGGACGGCGAGGAAGATGTTTGGATTTGCACCAAAAACCAACTTGACCTACAAGAAACTATAGGTTGGTTGGTACCTTTTTGCTATTTCTTTTTTATCTCCTTAAGTACATAAAGAACAACCGTTTCGCAAATAGGAGCGGGCGTATTTGGCGAAGTTAAAACTGGTCGAGCCACACAGGATGTCGCTAAGAAAAGCAAACATTCGACTTTGCTCGCTCGCCTCTCGAGTACCAAAGACGAAGACCTCGTCGCGGAGTTTAGGCGGCAGACGGATATTTTGCTGAAAATGAAGAATGTGGAGCATGTTTCCAAGCTGATCGGTTGCTCCAAAGATGGCGACCTCATCGTTTTAGATTACCACGACAAGGTAATTTTAACCCAATATTCGCTCAGTTTACAGGATCTTGTGACTTTATCGAGGCTTGGATAAGCGATATTCTATCATATTATTTCCGATGATCCTAAAGAGCATAAATTTGGAAACAAAGTAGATCACGATCCGCTGAGGTCAACATTCGTTTGGATAATTTATATCGATAATTTATATCCGATAACTGCCGATTGGGATACCGTAGCCGACTTTTTGCGACCGATTTATCGAATTAATTAAGACTTCAAAGTCGAATCGGATCTAGCCGCTTAGATCCTATCATATAAGGAAGAATTAAAGTATTTTGAACTATGTCGGAACTTAATTTTAATTGAGCGAAATCGTACCGCTGATATCAATTCGTATTTTGCCACCAACTTTCCGGTTCCGTGCAGCTCTGACCGAAATTTTTGCCGAAAACTTTATTCGATCCAATCGTATCATTATAGGCTGTGATTTATATGCAGTAAAACTATAAAAAATATCCAACAAACTGTGCCGAGACCAGTGCTTACGATGAATTCTGAATTTATTCCTTTTTTTCTCTCTGTACAACAGCACATTTTGAAGCTCGCTTTACGCGAAGCACAAGTTCAACCAGAGCAGTTGAAGTCGGTCTGCATCCAAGTGTGCCAAGGGATGCTGGCCTTATCTCAGGCCAGGCTAGTGCATGGCGATTTGGGAACCCGGTCGATCCTCATTGACCATGCATCAGGGCGCGTCTCTATAACGTTCTTGGGATTGGACAAATCCCCCTTCCAGGAGGATTACGGAATTTACAAGAACAAAGTCATCCCCCTACGCTATTTGCCTAGAGAAGCTGTTCTGGAGGATGAGACTTCCGCCAAGTCGGATGTCTGGATGATGGCTGGTTGTGTCTGGGAAATTTATACAGCAGCCAGCCTGCCTTTTGCTGACTTAGGCGACGACCAAGTGCTGCAGCTTTTAGCTAAGGACGCGCTCAGCTGGGAAATTCCCAAACCGGTTCCCAGTGAGTGGAGACACTGGCTCGAGTTGTGCTGGAACACGGACCCAATGCTAAGGCCCAGTTTTGAAACCCTATTGGAAGGCCTGGAAGGGAGTACGCAGGCAAGCTAGTCACAGACGCAAAAGTACAACGATAATTATGGGTTCCTTCACGCGACGGTGTCATTATATGCGAAGTTCAGTCGAACCCGGATGTAAGGGACACACAGTGACGGAGACGGGGGGTGACGTTACAATGGAAAGGTAGGAGACCCGGATGTAAGAGACACAAGTGCTGGAGACCCGAAGTGACGATAAGAGACGGAAAGGGAGGAGACCCGGATATAAGAGACAATGGCTGTGGTCGTCGGGGTTGGATTTTCGGAGGCGATATAATTGAATGTAAGAGACCCGGATACAAGAACGTGCATTTCTTGCGTCCTCATATGACAGTTGAGCATTAAGTATATTAACCCACTTGTAAGAGAAACTTTCGTGAGGTAATTCTGAGTGTATGATGCATAGGAAAAGACGCGGATATGAGACTCGGGTGTACGAGATTCCGGTTAAAAAGACAGCGTAAGAGACTCGAACATGGCGTACCCCTTTGTAAGAGACTTTTGCGTCGATGCTGTGGCAAGACAGTACAGTAACTTATATAAGAAAGTCCCAGATATAGGTGTCTCTTACATTCGGGTAGGACCGTGGTAGACCTTCCGATTATAAGAGTACTTTCTCGTACCACTGTCTGGTAAGTACAAACTGATAAGACCCGGATATAAGAGAAACCTGGGATTTAAATTTCAAAGAATAATGCAAAAAAAATCCGCAAAACACCCCGGGCGTATCCCTGATCTAAGAGGCTCATGTAAGATATCCAAATTTACCTGACCCAGTTGTAAGATTTATGGACACGAACTACCCACAGATAACAGACTCCGGTCTGGGAAAGCCGAAGAATAATGCAAGACCCTGATCGCATTTCGGAGACCCTGATGTACGAGATCCTAAGTTAAAGAGACCCGGTTGCAAGAATGTAGAATGTAAACTACCCGGATGTAAGAGACCTATGCTCAGGGAACTGCGTGTATGAAAGCGTCGGATGTAAAGTACATAGATTAATGCTTAGAAATGTCTCTTAAATCCGGGCTCGACTGTAAAAGTTGGTGAAGTAGCTGGCGCGAGAACATTTTCGTTACATATAAGACAAAGAGGAGGAACCGTATGTAAAAGTCGAGTTTTTTCTGACTTTTTGTGTCTTGCAATCGGTTTTTGTACTGCACATGAGAATCTTATATATGAATCAAAATGTGTTTTTTATGATATGGCGTTTAGGAGAGAAAAAAATTGCAATACTTGCGCTATGTTTGATTACAGAACCGAATTAAAATTTGTATTACTAGAATGGGTGTTTCAATTATTTCCTAAACAAAGCGAGTAGCTATGGACAGGATCTTGGTATAGTCTACGACTTTGGCCACACTTCGTTCTTTCAGGATTTTCCGTAAGATGGTAGGAATAGGCACAAGGACGCGTGTGCCTAACGGCGTTCCATTGTCGTCGATAAGGACAATGTTGTTGCTGTCGAACTTAGGAACCAAAGCTTCCTGCTTTTGCTTCACGCCCACAATGACTGCCTTTTTCTTTTGACCTTTGATGGCTACCAGCACCTTATCGCCTACCGAATGAAAATGAGATCATTGTAAAGCTCAGTCCGTTGCTGTTCTCAGAATAAAAGTTTGAACTGAGACTCACCAATGGTTCCTACGCCGGTTTTGTTGTAAACGTGGATACATTTAGGTGGTCTTCCCTCCAACATAGCTTGCTTTCCAACGGGGCTGTTATCCACAACCCTTAACCGAGTGAGCAGGATGACTTGCTGGGTACAAGCACTGGTTTGGAAATTTTTCACATTATCGGCAGCGTGGGCTGTAAGATTTTTGCATAGGCAGGAGCTTAACTTCGCCAAAAGAGGCATACTTGTAAAGCTTTTCGCAGTTTTTAGTTCAAATCCGCACAACAACAAACCACGTTTCCTTGTTATTTTGTTTACAAATGCAGGGTTCCACTGGCTTCCACCAGAGACGCTCATACTGATTTGAACCCAGCTTACACTCAGTTCAGTTCTGCAACTCAGGCTCATAGAGTTATAAGCCGAGTTTTGGAGCGGAGCTGGAGCTCGGAGCAGTGGAGCAAGGGGTTTTTGCCCGGAACAGGAGCGGAGCCGGAGCGGCTAAATTTCCCTTGCTCCATTGCTCCGGCCTTAATGTAATACTTAAAGGTAATTCTGTCTTTGATAAATTTAAAAAGTACTCAAAAGCAGCGCAGTATCGAGGATTTCGGTTCGGAGAAGTTCTGGGAGGTTATGGGTTAATTTGATTTTTTTTTTACATTTCTTCGCTACGGAAAAAATTGGGTGGTAGTGGGGTTAAAACACCCTACCACCCCGGGTACGCTCATTTTTAAGCCTTAAGGCCACGGTATACACAAACGCCTTATGGAAGAATAACATGGGGAATTGGTTCAGGTATTATCTCGGAAATATGTCCATATTTCAAATAACAATTTTGACAGCAATGTGAGCAACACTAGTATCTTGTGCACCTGGAGCGCTTTTTTAAAAACGAGCTCAAAATGAATTTGGAATGTCTCTTAAAAATTTTCAACTTTTAAATAAACGAAAAAATGAAAATCGGGCCCCCTGGTGCAATAGGTATTTATTGTCCGAACTACTGCGAAAAAATCTGAAATCGGATAAGTAGTTTTCAAGAAAATATCTGTGGCATTACAGTACGGAGGGCTCAAATCTTATATTTCTTAAAGAAGTTTTCACATGTTTTCTTGAAAACTAATTGTCCGACTTCAGTTTTCTTTGCAGCAAAATTCAGAAAAATAAAAAACCTAGTGCATCTCGAGGCCCGATTTTTGTTTAATCGTTTATATAAAAAAGTTGCCAAATTTTTATCGACACATTTCATTTTTTTTAAATAAAAGTGTGCTCCAGGTGTACTAGATATTAGTGTTGCTAACATTGCTGTCAATATTGTTCGTATTAATATGGACGTATTTCTGAGATACCACCTGAACCCATTCCCCATGTTATTCTTCTATAAGGCGTTTCTATATAGATTCTACCGTAGCCTTAACAATAATTTTTGTAACAATAATTTTTGACAATCATTGCGTTTGTATGAAAGACGACTTACTGTACACAATCCTGCTTTAAATAGAAAATAGAGACTAAAATATTTTTCGCAAGAACGTTCGTTGAGAAGATCATGCTTTTTATTTCTGTTCACCAATAAATTACATGATATGCCGGAGCATCTGGAGCGGATCGGAGCTGGAGCAGGAAAATATTGCCGGAGCGGAGCAGGAGCGGAGCAACCAAAAAAAAGAGGTGCTCCAAATCTCTGGTTATAAGCAGAGCTGTCGCGAGCGCGCTCAGAATTTCGCGAGCGAAGAGCGCGATTGCTCTTTTTACGATTTTGCGAGCGCGAGCGCAGACGAAACGAGCGCACGCTCGCGACGTAAGCGACATCTTGTGGCCATCAGCTGTACTACGTCAGTTACCGACTACAACCACTTCCACTAGATGTCGTGTAAGACTAACAAGGTAGCTGCACGAGCCGCACTACGTCAGGCACGTGACTATAGCCGCGTCCACTAGAAGCCGTGGGCGACAAAAAGATGCTGAGAGTGTTCAGCGTGCTTCTTTTGTGTAGAACGGGGTCTCAAGGCCACGGTATACACGAACACCTTATTGGAGAATACATGGCGAATTGGTTCAGGTGGTATCTCAGAAATACGTCCATATTTCAAATGACAGTTTTGACAGCAATGTTAAAAACACTCTTGTCTAGTGCACTTGGAATGCACTTTAAAAAATGAACTAAAAATAAATTTGAAATATGTGGATAATTTTTTTCAACTTTTTAAATAAACGAAAACTGGGCCTCGAGGTGCATTAGGTATTTATTTTTCTGAGTTTTTGCTGCAAAAGACTGAAATCGGACAATTGTTTTTCAAGAAAACATGTGAAAACTTCTTTAAGAAATATAAGATTTCAGCCC
>JAHZNP010001057.1:0-27759 GCA_020615345.1 Triops cancriformis
CCTAAATACGCCCCTGGTTTTATTAGCGAAAACGAAAACTTACAGTTATACTCCCTCTTAATATAGGAATCATCCTAGCTCCAGTTAGTGCAAGGAAACGTACGATTTTGTCAAAATGATTATTGACAACAAAAAAGGGCAACGTTTTAGGTGCGCGGCTGTAACTCGAGCTGTCAGCTGTCAGCTGCATGTGCGTGAGCAGCGTTGCCAACAGCATGTTTTTCTGTAGTAAAAATGGCTCTGTCCAAAGCGCACTATATCATCACTTTGGAGTGTAAAATCTCGTACAAAATCAGGACAGCGATTTTAAACAAACCTTTGGAGGGCATATTCTCTAACTTATCAGCTACATAAAAATAATTTTTACTTTATTTTCAGATACATATTGTGAGTGGTACAACGAAATAAACAGAACCCATTTCTTACGAAAAGTACCAAAAATTCTATTTTATTTATTTTCTAAAAAACGGTACCAAACATCAACTGTCCACTGGAAAAAACGCCAACCGTTGAGCTATATCGCCCAAATTTTGGAACACTGATCTAGCCGAACACGCTGTTAATAGTGTACAACTGAAATCGTAATTTTCGACACATTATTCTCGTGATTCAGAAACACGTAAAATCAGAAGAGATTTAGAGGGAATTACAACGACATTCGCTTCGTGTCGCTATCAAACACCTGTGTCAAGAAGATTAAGACTATCGTACTCGTTACTGACGTCATAGCGCATAAATGTGACATAACTATCCAAGTATTCAAAATTTTCGAATACTTTAAAGTAACACTTATCATTTATCTCCGCCCATGAGGCACGGTTGTTTCGAAAGTTGAGGTGAACAATAAACACTATCCCCTTCAGATCCCACAATTGTGAGACGCGAGTGTACCAAGCTGGTCGCTTGCAGGTTTTTCTGTTCAGGCCCGATAGAAAACCTTCAGATAAACGTTAAGTAAATTAGTGAACTACTTTCTGGTTACCTATCTACTGTAAGTATGATTTAAACTCTCGCAAGAACCTTTTAATTATCTTTTAGGCTCCGTAAATGAATCAACCTGAAAAAAAATCATTTTATTTTTGTTGTCTCGCATGCCACTCTTGACAATGAACAATAATAAAACTGAAGAAAAGAACTAGACTAGTCGCTGCATCACCTCAAGGTTTAGATGCTAGAGAGGGTCTTCGAACTGAGCTACCGAACAAGTTGAACGAAACCCAGCGGCTAAAGTCGCGGAAGAGTGCTGCTATGCAAACAGTGAGGCGTTCCACTTTTTCGAAACCATTACCACCTTAAGCCCGAAGACCTACTTCTTCCAAAAGCTCTTTTCTTCCTGCATTCAAAACTGGTTTCACTTCCAACTAACTGACCGCACCCAAAATCAACAAGGTTATCGCTACTGAAAAACCCCGTTTCTTCTAACCATATGATAAACAATAACCAGTACAAAAGCAGTGAACGCACCGAATTATCTTGCCATTCACAGATGATCCACGCAAGAATTTTTTTCCGTGGGCTGGTGCTCCTCGCCTACCTTTTCTCCCTTTCGGCTGCACAGCGCCAGTACTTCAGGTAAAGTTTGCTAAACTCACAATATATCTAACGTATAATCGGACTCATTTTGCTACATAGGCTCATGACCTAGTATGTGTTGAACACGAGTAATGTGGCTCTACGAATTGGTAGTTAAAATGCGGGTTAAAATAATCTATCGATATATGGCTCTAAGACACCCGACAGGCATAGACATTTTATGTAGGGATACCGTTTGCGTGGTTACCGGTATGACACAAACCGATCGCTATCTACATTGAATTATACGGAACTAAAACGTGATTGTAAGCTTAGTATGTAGCTAGCAGGTTAGTGTGGTTACCCGAGTTGCGAAGTGGAATTGTAAGCTTACTATGTAGGTAGCAAGTTAATGTGGTTACACGAGTTGCGAAGTGGGCTCAACTGCATTTGAAAGCAAAATTTTATTTGACCTCGATTTTTTTTAGTATTTTATCGCCTTGGGAATGGCGGTGCGAAAACAGTACTTGCATAAAGCAACAAGTCGGACAGCAGCTCGGTGGTATATCCTTAGCAGCTTGTAAACTAACTTGCGGGGATTTGACTCCGTTATGGCCTCTCCCTACCGGTCGAGTCGATCTATCAACGGAATTGGTCCAGTTTCTGCCATCAGCGCTCTCTATGGACAAACTAGTCGCTCCAACTACCGAAGTATATCCTCTTTATTCTCTTAAGCAGGAGCATTATTTGTATAGATTTCAAGGTTACTTTAGGTAGAAATCAAACTACGCTCAGCATATACAATTGAGATACTTATATACTTATTTTGTATGTTTAACTTTTCAAAGGTTTTGACATTACTTACGCAAGGTGCTGCTCTCTTCGTCGAGAATGTGAACAACCTGGTACCGACGCTACTGAAAGTAGCGGAGAAATCCAGTTTTCCGTCCTCCGCATCCCCTGGTATTCAACAATCTGTGGAAATCCAAGTGACGGTCACCTCTGACGAAACTCAGTTAAAACTGACCACGGATGAGTCTTACGCTTTCACCATTAATAACGCGAACGCCACCACGAAGGTCATCATCCTAGCGAACACGTATTTCGGCGCTCGCCACGCTCTCGAAACTTTGCTGCAGTTGATGGCATGGGACGACTTTAGCGAATCAATTCTATTGGTTGGCCAAGCTGCTGTCAATGACAAACCCAAGTACCCTTACCGTGGAATCCTGCTTGACACTTCCCGTAACTACATTGCCCCGGAAGCCATAAAACGCACCTTAGACGCCATGTCGGCCAATAAAATTAACACCTTTCATTGGCATATTACGGATACCCATTCTTTCCCGTTCATCTCCAGACGTCAGCCATTATTAGCCCTCTATGGAGCCTACAGTGCTCAACATACGTATAGCCCCTCCGTTATCGCTGAGTTAGTCAAGTACGCACAGATCCGTGGAATTCGCTTGTTGCCGGAATTTGACGCTCCAGCCCACGTGGGTAACGGCTGGCAATGGGGCGAAAAATACGGCAAAGGCAAACTCGCCTTATGTATCAACCAAGAGCCGTGGCGCGATTACTGCGTTGAACCTCCTTGCGGCCAACTGAATCCCGTCAATCCCAACATTTATGACGTCTTGCAAGATATCTATGCTGATATGAAGGATTTATTCCCCTCAGACCTTTTCCATATGGGTGGCGATGAAGTTCACATGCGTTGCTGGAATGAAACCGAGGAAATCCTGAAATGGATGTCTGACCGAGGCTTAGGACGCACGCAAGATGATTTTTTGCAATTGTGGAGTTACTTTCAGAACGAATCTTTGAGCCGAGTGGACAAAACGTTCGGCAAGGATACCCCAGTGATCCTGTGGACTTCCGGTTTAACCGAAGCGGGAAAAACGGACCGGTTCTTGGACCCCAAACGCTACATTATCCAGATCTGGACCACGGCCACGGACCCTACGATTGCAGAAATTTATGGCAAAGGATTCCCGTTAATTTTTTCCAATTACGATGCTTTATACTTCGACTGTGGTTATGGCGCGTGGGTCGGCACTACCAAAGAAGACGGATACAAAAATAATTGGTGTTCGCCATTCATCGGCTGGCAGAAAGTTTACGACAACCGCGTGGACGCTCTTATCAAGAACTTTAATTTAACGGTCAACCCTGGTCAACTTCTAGGTTCCGAAGCTACCTTGTGGACTGAGCAGGTATTGACCTTAATTCTTCTTTATATTTAAATTCTACTTCGTCAGTTACATCTGAAGTTCATTGCATGCAACTGTCCTTGGCCAACTTCCTCACTTGCTACTGACCAAGATTGTTGGAAACCGGCGGCCAACGATAGTTTACCATACCTTTTGAGATATTTTGTCTCTTTAACGCAACTATTCATAAATGGTTATTTACATTACGCTAGCCGAACAATAATTAGAACTTTAAGGAGAGAAGAACGGATAGTCGTAGGACATACTGGTCTCTACCGAAGTCTTCGCAACAACTTATAATCTTTGGTTTACTTTTCGAACTATATAACTTCGAGTCATAACTTTACGTTTAAGGTTACGAAGCTTACGTTTCATCTAAAACTGAAGAATCGTAAATATTTTTAAATTAATACTGGACTCCTTCTTATTCGCTGTTAGGTGGACAGTGCAGGTCTAGATTCCAAACTCTGGCCCCGTGCCGCAGCTCTGGCTGAAAGGCTGTGGACTGACCCTGAATCTGACTGGCGTCCAGCTGAAAAACGTTTAATCAACCATCGCGAGCGTCTGGTACAACGCGGAATTGGTTCCGATGCTTTGCAGCCTCTTTGGTGTCATCAAAATGAAGAACTGTGCCATTAAACATATTATCAACGGAAGTGCAACTTACTTTTACTGCCCTCCACTGTTTATCCGTTTGAGCAACTTCTACGTGAAAATTGGTTAATAAAATTACACTGCAAACAAAGCTAGTACTGCAACATTTGATGGATTAAAAAAGAAGTTCAAATCTCCTGAAATGCACGAATGGAAGGTTTGAAAACACGTGTAATAGTTTTTAATACGACACGTGTCACGTTATGGGTATAAAAAAGAAACACAGAAGTGATTTGTAATCCAGCCTCGTCGAAATGATATTTAAGTCGCTGGACGCTTAATAACGGTAGTGTTCAGGCTTGTAAGGTCCATTTTCGCTAATGGCCAAATAGGCAGCTTGTTCAGGTGTCAGTTTAGACAGTTTCACACCCAAATGCTCCAAATGCAGACGTGCAACTTCTTCATCCAACTGCGAAACAAAAGAAAGTGATTAACGCTCGAAGTTTTATCATAAATTCTCCCAAAATTTTACTCGTTTAGGCAGAATGTGCACACCAACAGCATAATGACCAGGCTTGGTCCACAATTCAATCTGAGCGAGAACTTGATTCGTGAAAGAGAAGGACATCACAAAGGAAGGATGGCCCATTGCGCAACCCAAGTTGACCAATCGGCCTTCGGCTAGCAACAAAATATGGTTTCCACTTGGCATCAAGTACCTGTCCACCTATCCCAACACCAAAAAAATATAACACAATTCGTTTGCCTTTCTACGTCACGAGCTTACTTGAGGTTTAATGTTGACTTTGCTCACGGCGTTAGTATCGAGCCATTTAACATCGACTTCAATGTCGAAGTGGCCAATATTGCAGACAATGGCGTCATTCCTCATTTTTATAAAGTGCTCGCCTCGGATGATATCTCGGCAACCTGTGGTGGTAACAAAGATCTGGCCCAACGATGCCGCTTCTTCCATGGTAACTACTTCGTAGCCTTCCATAGAGGCTTGCAAGGCGTTGATGGGGTCGACCTCGGTAATGAGCACGCGAGCACCGAACGCTCTTAAGGACTGGGCGGAGCCTTTGCCGACATCACCATAACCAGCAACGACACAAGTTTTGCCCGCCAACATAACGTCAGTAGCGCGCTTAATACCATCAGTCAAAGATTCACGGCAACCGTACAAGTTGTCAAACTTGCTCTACATAACGAATCAAACAAAGGCGTCCTATTAGCTACAAACTTGGCTGCATAAAAGATGAGAAGACATTTACCTTCGTAACGGAATCGTTTACATTGAAGGCCGGGACTTTCAATTCGCCGGCTTTAACCATTTTGTACAAGTTGTGCACACCAGTGGTGGTCTCTTCGGAGATACCTTTAATGCCTGCGAGCAGCTGGGGATATTTCTGGTGCACCAAGTTGGTCAGGTCGCCTCCGTCGTCCAAGATAAGATTCAAAGGTTGCCCATCAGGGAAGAAAATGGTTTGGTCAATGCACCAGAGGTACTCCTCATCAGTTTCACCCTTCCAGGCATACACTGGCACACCGCGAGCAGCCATAGCAGCCGCGGCGTGATCTTGTGTGCTGAAAATATTGCAACTCGACCAGGTAACCTAGTAAAGCCCATACACGTTAGTTAGAAAGGATAAGTTTTCAAAATTAAATCACCTCAGCTCCCAATTCAATGAGAGTTTCCATAAGGACGGCTGTCTGTACAGTCATGTGCAGGCATCCTGCAATGCGTGCACCTTGAAGAGGCTTGGTTGCACCGTACTTCTTCCTTAAGCTCATTAAACCGGGCATCTCGTTCTCGGCCAACATAATTTCCTTGCGTCCGAATTCGGCCAAGCTGATGTCGGCTGCAAAAGATAAAACGAAAACAATGTAAAACCAGACAAGATTCAGGAAAGACAACGCTACACATAAATATCAAAGAACTAGGCTTTACACAACATACTTTATAATGCTTTAATAAACATAAATAGACCTACCAACTTTGTATGCTGGCTTTTGAGACATGGTGAAGTACGTCAATTAGATTTCAACGTTTACAACAACAAAATCAACTAGAGGTTATCCTGACTTTTATCCACACACGAAGTTGCCTACAGGCGAATAGAGACTGGCTTGCCGGCCAGGGCTGTCTTATATAGCACCACGAGTTTTGTGACGTCAGAAACAAGGTTCGGCAGACGAAAAATTATTGGACATGCATTTTCTCAAAAGTTATAAGGGTTTCGAGCTCGAATATAAATTTATAATAATTGTACAATTTTACAGTATATACTTGGGTGCTTTAAATGTACCCAGAAATAATAATTTTGGAAAAGTAAATTTATTAAGTATGAAAGTGGGCGGAGAAGAAGCAGTCACGTGATAACGTCCGCTGAACCCTGAAACGATTAGGAATCACCTGACTGACCTCCTCAAAACATCATATTGTGATCTAGTGCGAAGAAACTATCTATATTCCCTCGCAAAAATGATGGATTACGAGTTTAACGTCGATGGTGGTTACTTAGAAGGTATGTGTAGAGGCTTTAAAAATGGGATCTTAACCCAAAGTGATTATCTAAACCTCGTTCAGTGCGAAACTTTAGAAGGTAAGCTTCTTAATGTTGCAAGTCGTACAAAAATGAGCATTATATCTTGTGATTTAGATTTGAAACTTCATTTGCAAAGTACCGATTACGGCACTTTCCTTGCCAATGAACCAAGCCCACTCTCTGTATCGACGATTGATGACAAATTGCGTGAAAAACTCGTCATCGAGTTTCAACATATGAGAAACCATGCAGTTGAACCTATTGCTACTTTCTTGGACTTCATCACGTATTAAGATTCTAAAAAAAAAATTAACCTTTTTACATTGTCTGAATTTTACAGGTATAGCTATATGATCGATAATATCATTTTGCTAATTACCGGTACTTTACATCAACGTCCCATTTCGGAACTCATTTCCAAATGCCATCCGCTGGGCAGTTTTGAACAAATGGAAGCCATTCATGTAGCTGCCACTCCGGCCGAACTCTACAACGCTGTCCTAGTCGACACCCCTCTTGGTAAGACCACCTCCCTGGGTTTTCTCTTACTAGTAAACTTTAAACGAATTGAAACTATTTTTAGCCCCTTTCTTCGTTGATTGCATCTCTGAGCAAGATTTGGATGAAATGAATATCGAGATCATCCGAAACACATTGTACAAAGCTTATCTGGAAGCGTTTTATGCGTTCTGCAAAACTTTAGACGGAACGACTGCTGAAGTCATGTGCGAAATTTTGGCGGTAACTTTGCTTATATTCATTTAATTAAAAAGGATATGTTCGAACTCCGAACATTTGATGATTTGTGATTAAGAACGTTACCATAGACATTACGAAATTGTGACTTTAGTTTGAAGCCGATCGGCGTGCAATTATTATTACAATCAATTCCTTTGGAACGGAATTGACCAAAGACGACCGCGCGAAATTGTACCCTACTTGCGGTAAATTGTATCCGGATGGTTTAGCATCTTTAGCGCGCGCAGACGATTACGAACAAGTCAAGGCTGTTGCAGAATACTATGCTGTAAATTGTCACTATTCAAACTTTACTGAAATAACACTTATTTTTCCTTACGCAGGAGTACAGCGCATTGTTCGACGGCGCTGGTAACAATCCTGGCGAAAAGACGCTTGAGGACAAGTTTTTCGAACACGAAGTGCGTCTTAATGTGAATGCATTCCTTCGACAATTCCATTTGGGAACTTTCTACGCATTGTTAAAGCTTAAAGAGCAAGAATGCCGCAACATTGTGTGGATTGCAGAATGCGTGGCCCAGAAACACCGTGCCAAAATCGACAACTACATTCCAATTTTGTAAAGAACTAAAATGTAGACTTCAATGTACCGCTTTGTCAACATGTCTCACTATGGACATTTTGTGCGTCACGCATTTTCCCTTGCGATCGTCTATGTGTTTCTTAAGTTGGTGTACGTATACTACACTATCATGTTGTTGGTCGTTTTAGTTGTATAAAGAAAAGCAAGCCAATACAAAAACCTGTTTATCGTGTTAGTGCTAATAACTTTTGTAAAAAAAAATTTTAAGGGGTAATTGTAAAGAATTTCTTAATCGTGGCTATGAAATTAATAGAGAAATATCTCAGCACAGTTACTTCAGGTAAGCATATACTGTACATCTCACTTACTAATCTGAAAAACTCCGAGGAATTGCAAAACAAGCACGAACTAAAAAAAATACATGCAGGCCCACACTTAGGATTTCATTTCGGGATTTCAAAAATAAATAAACGAGATTTGCCTTTTTCCTTTTTTTTTACTTTCCAGGCAAATATCGTAAGCCACGGTGCCTAAACAAATTCCGCTTCCTAGCAGTTCTTTTCCTACATTCGGGTCCTTCACTTGCAAGTTTTAAGGCTACGGTGCACCTGACCGTGCTCTAATGAGAATCGCTAGGCACCTTAATATGCCTATGTTTGACCTTTTCTTGCCCTTTTGCTTTGTGGTCTAATTTGAATATTTCAGAAATCCTTCCAACAATGTACACCTCGGCTGTACTGTACAATTATATCTGCAGAAACAAATTCGCTAAATTATGCCATATCGGCTATGGTGGTGTACGATTAATTGGAAATCCTTTAACCGAGACATTTGTCAGAAGAATGAAACAAATCTATTATTTTTCGTAGCTTTTATCGTTTTTGCGTGATGTTTTGCTGTGTTTCCAAATAAGCCGAATCCACTATAAATTACCCATATCAAAATTGTGTGTCCCTGTGGATTGAAATGGATAGCGAGACAATACTTATTATACTTTTATGTATTGGTTAAGAGTTCTGGGTGTTCCTGCCAGAAGCTCTCCCCAATTAAATCCACGTTTGAGCTCACGATCTGAAACCGTTTCACGACACTTTTGTCTCCATTTAACTCCGCTTTTTGTCGCAGCAGAACCGTTCCTTTTCGGAATAATTCTGTCTCCTTGTTATAGTTAATGCCGAATTCTGAGAAGAGGATTTCATTCTTATCGCCGGATAGAGTCCCTCTTAATCGTTCCTCGGCCTGAAACAGACACACCCAAAAACAGTCATTATCAACCAATTCAATTGACTTTGACTACAAGAGAGCAACTCACTTGACGAGTTGTGAGGCCACCTTTCAGGACTAGGGCCCAAAAGACAGTATTGTATAGGTTATTGATGTGGCAATCAGCTTGTCGCCAACTCAAATAGTCGCGGAGATTTTGGTTGGTAGGGTAAAGAACCACTCGACCATCAAAAGCCGGAGGGTACTTGGGTTTACAACAGGGGAAAAATTCGTCCCAGTGGAACAGAAAGGAGGAAGTGAATAAACTGCACACGTTTGTAGCGATTTTAGAAGCGCGGCGATTATAGGCAGTGGCATTTTTGCGAAATACAAAGCTGTATTCATCGCTTTGCCCGTATCCGATACAAATCTCGTTAAATTCTTCCATGACACACAGAGCAGCTTTCGTCATCAAATTCAAACCAGGCACATCATTCGGCTTGCTGTAACCGTGGTCTTCCGTGAACTTATGGAAGCCTTTACCGTCTACTCGAACGACGATCCACGTGTTGAGCAAGCACTTGTCTTCGGCTTCAAACGCTTTCACGTACTCGAAGCGGCTTTTGGCCATCCTGGAACCGATGCGACTACAAGTCGTGAATGAAGACGTAACAAGGTTACGAAGGCAATCGCGATGTTTCGTAAGCGTAGATCTAATTAAATAAGCGTACGGCATAGAATAAAGAATCCATAATGATACGAGGCAACACAACGCAATGTCAACACGCTCACCCACACGATAGGTTCGCTTCGCGCTTACGAGTCTGTTGCCAAGCGACAAAGCCTAAACAAAAAGGAAAGGCGGAACCCGAACTGCAACTGTTAGGGAGGCAACCACGGAACGACTCGTGCGACGCCGCAGAGAACAACCCAGTCGTGTTCCCGTTATCGGTACAAGTACTTTACAGTACTCGTAAAAAAAACGACCCAAACAATTTGCTTTTGTTTTTAACAATGCCTAGGCATGGAAATTTGCACCGTACAATGCTCTTCAAGAATCGACGCCAAAGAAAGGCGCTGTGTTAGCGCCACGACAGTTCCGTGAGCTACATCCAACTTCATGCTACGACCCTCAGAAAAGCTTTCGCAATAGGAAATTTCATTCTTAGCAAACTACGTGCCGCTAGCATAGTATCGTTGATCTTAGTACGTTTTTTTACAGTATTGAACCTCATTCACATTATTTTGTAAAGTACTCTTTAAAAAATGATCGACTCAAACAAACCGTCCTATACTACGCTCCGGCAGTTGCGGTAGCAGTGTTCCACTTTCGTGTCCTCCGAACGTTTGCGACCCGCAGAAGACACTTTGTTTGGGTCGATTTATTAATAGTGCTGTACGTATATTTTGTGTAGAACTCCCAAATATAATTATAATAAGAAAGGGGAAAACAGAAAAGGCACAAGTTACGAATGTTTTGCACAACGAACCAGCAGGCGGGCCGAGAAATGACGCGCTCACCGAGTCACGTCCCATATAATGAACCGCGGAAAAGCGAACAAGTAGTTTGTCACTCCCAAGACCAGTATAGATTTTTTGACAGTGAAGATTCATGAACAAAGATTGTTAGAAGTATGGACTGTCGAAAAATTTTTATCAACAGAGATACACCTCAAAGCTAACGGGACCAATGGAATGTCAAAGTTTCTTCATGTTCAGACAGAAATTGGTAATGAGATGAAGAGGTTGCTTTAGGATAGATCCGTGGTTCTCAAACGCCCTGCGGGGTTGGTTTACAGGATCTCCGCTACGTGGTCCAACATCTTGTCTTTTATGAATGTATTAATATATAAGTAATTTTGGAATCAAACTATCGATATAGTAATCTACGTAGGGGAGAGTGAGGCTCGTTTGGACATGGGGCACCTCAGTTCAATCGAGTTATCCAGCGACACAGGGTAATCATATTATTAATAAAAATTCAGTAGGGACCTATTATGTAGAAGGCTCTTGTGGGAAAATAAGAGTTAGTTCTATCTCAGCGTTTGGAATTTATGAACGTTTACATGAAAATCACAAGCGTAACGAAATATTCCCCATTTTATATCAGTTCTTGTTTTTATGCTGACGGTCGAAGTTTTTCCCTCAAATGGACTCCTAAGCAAGGTGATACAATACGTTATAAGTTGACGGAGTTAAAATTCTAAAAAAATGTACCCCCAGTTTTTGATTTTCTAAGTTAGAAATTATGTATGGGGCACCTTCGGACAGTGTTTGGGACACCTTCGGACAATCTGAAAACTGTCGACTGAAGAGTGAATATTTGCACTCGACACGCAAAAAAAACTTAGACTGGCAAAACAAAACGTAACGGTACTATCAGTGGTCAAATACCCAACACTATATAAAAGTGATGCACTTTCGGGAGAAAAAGTTAAGAAAGTCGTAACTTCGACGGCAGTGCTCTCCCTGGAAAGGAAAATTGGAGCAGATGTAATTAGAGGAGGCCTTTTTCTAAGGAAGGAGCTGCAATTCCCTAAGCAACTGATCTAAGGCTGGATGTGTTAAGCGGCTAGTACAGAAGTTATGATGATTCTGGTTATTTTTCAGTAGCGAGAAGCTCCCTTCTACAAACCCTAACATCGTGAAAGGAAAACTCCGCTCAATAGGCACACATGACTTAAATTCCCCAGATTGACTTTTTTACCCTCATGAGCTCCATTAAATCAATGGAGATCATAGAATGGAACTTTCTTTATCGTGGACTTCAGGATCCTCCCCCCCCCCCAGAGAACAAATGATACACAGTCTTGTTTCCAGTGGCCGCGTTTGCAGGGGTGCAAATATTACCCCGTGCTCCAGTTAGTTGCAATGTTTAAAGAAGGCAATCCAACCGAAAATACGAAACATAAACGAGAAAATAAAATAACTTGATTTCGCTGCTTTCTATGCGAACAAAGGATTTTTCGACCAGCCAAACGGGGCTGGTTAAGGGAAAAGATGAAGGCCGAAGGGGGTAGCTTACAGTGATGGGCGGTTCCGGATCAAAAACCGCTTTGGATCACGCTTGGATAAAAAAACGGATCTTTTGATCCGTGAACCGTGATCCGTACATCCCGAAAACGGATCACGATCCGTGAAACGTGATCCGAATAGCTTACATACGGATCACGATCCGTAAACTTTGATCCGGATTTAAAATCACGGATCATAGTCCGTAAACCGCGATCCGAATATGAAGACACGGATCAAGATCCGTGAACGGAGATCCGGATATTAAAACACGGATCATGATCCGTGAAATAGGAACCGAATACAATGGGCATGGATCACGATCCGTGGAACCGTGAGCCGTTGATCCGTGAACCGTTGATCCATGATCCTTGATCCGTTCGTGCTTGTGCCCTAGGCTGAGGATAGGGTAGGTGACGTTGGCAGAGTTGACGAGGAGCGGATAAGGCCGGATAATAGGGCGTGGAGTCCGGATAAGAGGGTGTGGAGTCCGGATAATAGGGCGTCTTTGGCCGGATAATAGGGCGTCTTTGGCCGGATAAGATGGTGTGGAGTCCGGATAAGAGAGCGTATTTGGCCCTCTTATCCGGCCAAAGACGCCCTCTTATCCGGCCTTATCCGCCCCTCGTCAACTCTGCAAACGTCACCTACCCTATCCTCAGCCTAGGGCACAAGCACGAACGGATCAAGGATCATGGATCAACGGTTCACGGATCAACGGCTCACGGATCTACGGATCGTGATCCATGCCCATTGTATTCGGTTCCCATTTCACGGATCATGATCCGTGTTTTTATATTCGGATCTCCGTTCACGGATCTTGATCTGTGTCTTGATATTCGGATCGCGGTTTACGGATCATGATCCGTGATTTAAATTCGGATCACAGTTCACGGATCGTGATCCGTGTATAAGGGATTCGGATCATGGTTTATGGATCTTGATCCGTGCTAGAGACCTTCGGATCACGGATCACCGATTAAAATATGAACCGCTGGATTTCGGATCACGGATCACGGATCGTGGTCCGTGAACCGGGGAACCGTGTTTGGTTTTGCCCATCACTGGTAGCTTAACCGCCGAATATATTAGCTAAACGTCGGAAAACGTACGGTTGAAGGCGCGAATAACGAGGCGCTTTTGCTCTTATTCACAGATGAAATTGTATATATTATCACGAATTTACAACAATTATAATAAAACGGAATAGTTCCTAACGAGGACGAGGGACGAATGTGCAGCGGGTCTGCAAGCTAACGCACAGGGTTCAAACATTAATTATTGATGACAATGAATTTTCCCTTGCGTGAGCTGAGTGCTTACGTTCGTTGTTGTTAACTATGACAAATAACTATGCGAGATAAAAAAATCATTTGGTGTCAATTAAGTTAGAAAACAAACGAACCATTAGCTTGATCGATTTACTGTAATGCAGATGCAAAGAGAAACAAAAATGACACCATCCATGTCTACGGAACAGCTATAGTGTTTCCATTGCTATGCAAAAACAGTCTATTAGGCATAAATTAAAGAACAATGAGACAAACAGGGAGCATCTAACTTCCACAACCGTTTACCTCATTTTTCATTCCCACTCCCCCCCCCCCTCCCCCAAACATTGGGTAGCTATCGAGTAGTTATGTCATTCATCAAGTAAATATAGTTTTGGAACTCAGCGTTAAGAAAGAAAACCACATTCACATTCATAGTAGGTAAGTGAAGTTCTTATATGTTTTTATCCGGAAGTTACACAAAATGGCTTTTAAAACTTTAAACAGTCGTGCGAGGGCACATTTCCTTGGGGGGATATAAAAAAGTACGTGCTCTTGAACAAACGTTTCCTAAAGTAAACCTCCTAGCCTCTGTCTTGTCACACTATCAGATTAATTTGAGTCACTCTGCTTCTAAACCCTTAAGCTTTTTAATTAGCAAAATGGGGGTTTCGAAAAGCTTTTAGCCCTCCGTATTCGTTGGACCACGAATAATCCCTAGAGTCCGCGGACGACTGCCATAAGGTCCTAGAAGTTAGTCCGATTTAAATCTCAACTTTCCGCTGTCGTGCAACTTCCTCGTGTTCTTGCGTTTGCTAATTTTCAGAGATGCTATTCTAAACCATGTCAACTGGTCGCATGTGAAGATGTTTCCCTCTGTTCGCGTACATTTGGAGGTATAACCTTGTGACGGTTTTAACAAGTTGCACCCTTCTAAGTCGAGTCCGTTACTTCCTCCCCGCCATATACGACCAGACTACAGAATACAGTACTCGTAGATTGCCGTGAATGCATGCCACAGAATCCTTCCCCTTCTGAAAAACCACGTGGGCCGGGTAGCATTGCGCCCACGTGAAAATATCAAGAACAAACCGGTTAGACAGTGCCGCAGGGTATCTGTCTAGTTCCGAGGGTCTGACCCCAGGTCGCTTGCTCAAGAAGTCTGGCCTGGTTTCCGACCTGATCGAATTCGTCGAAAGCCGTCTGTTTCGCAACAGGCAAATTGCAAACACCCCTATGTCCAATTTAAACTTGAGGCATTGGTGCACATCAGTCGAGAATGGCCCCACCCTCTAAACCCTTCCATTTTTCTCTCCCTTCCCGTTAAAACTTTTCGAATATCTTGGGTCGAAAACTTAAAAGCGTCGCACTGAGGATCAGGTCAGTAACCCGGTGTCAGTCCTTTGGCAGTGTTGCAGCTCAAAACGAGCATTATTAGGGGTACTCCTCTACATGTGGTTATCGGGTGTAATGTGAGGGAGTAAAAGGTATTAGGCACTAATTAGTGAATCTTTCTCATCCAGTGTCTGTGTATATACGTTCAGTCACAACCAGTGCATTTCTTTTCTGGACAGTATGTCAGAAGTGGGGAAAATGACAAGTGAAATACCAATGAATACCAACGTTACTTGCAACACGCGTATGTCGCCTGAGTCTTCTTCCACCGTAGGGAAGGAAACTGGCGGGAAAAGCGCGAAGCGCCAGGAATTGTCGTTGATGGAACGTATTCGCGTGATCAAGTCGCGCGAAGAAGGGAAATCTATGAGACAATTAGCAGCCGAATTTGGATGCGGTAAAACACAGATTTTGAACATCTTGGCCCAGAAAGACCGTTATTTACGGGAGTGGGAAGAAAGTGAGGCTGCAAATAACCCGCGACAAAGCGCCAGGAAACGAAGACCGCGACGTACCGGCAACGAAGAAACGAACCGGCTAGTCTGGGAATGGTACCAAGAACAACGTAATAAGGGCATTCATGTCACCGGACCAACGATCCAGAAACAAGCAAAAGGCATTGCGGAGAGCTTGGGAATCACCAACTTCGCTGCGAGTAATGGCTGGCTGGACAGTTTCCGCAAATTGCACAATATGGTACAATCGTTTGAATTTAAGTATACTTGTGACACTTTCTGGTATCCTAATGTTCTTGATAGTAAATTTACCGAAATTACGTTTATGAACAGATGTTTTTCCACATGTTTAAAGAATATGAAAAGTGTTGAGCAGCCAACGGAGATTTTTAAGTAGGTGTAGGGTACTGAAATTTTGCGATTAACATAAATTGGTATTTAAGAATGTTATACTTTCTAACGAGGCTGAGGAATTATTAGATGCTTTTAAATTGAGCTAGGTGTATATGTCTGGATAGTTAAAACTTCTGGATTGAAGGTATTAATTGCGCTAATCGTCAGCATTTCAGATCCGTTTTATGCAAATATTTTCAGCTCACGTATAGAACATAATTATTCATTGTTGACACTATTTCTACCACTTCTTCAATTAATTACTGAAACAGTTCCCATACTATATAAGAAGTATAATGGCTTACAAATTGTTGTTCTTAAAGTCGTTCCAAAGTATTTATTGCTAAAATGACTGGTAATGATCATTCGCAGTTTTTGAATATTAGCTAACAAGTAATTACTTTTCTTAATCAAGATCCCAAAATTGCGGTTGATCCCATGAAATATCGTGCAAATTATTGTACGATTCTAATAAAATTACTTTCATAATATCCGATAATCTATTCACCAGAAGGATAAAAAAGATCGTAGAGATGGCTCAGGTGGAGAGGGAATCCCATCGCTATAGCCATTAGCGTTTAGCCAACCTAATCTTTAGCACATTAGTCTCTTCTGAAAGTTGTTTGTTATTTATGAATGGCGTCAATAGAATTCAGCAGAGAAAGAAATTAAATCAGTAATCAGTTGGACATGAAGTCTTGGAAAATACTTAACCGAGCACCAAGTAGCCCTTCAGTGGAAGCCTATATTGTATTGTTCAAGACCAGATAAATTAATATCGGCAATCCAGTAAGCACACTTCGTGCATTCAAGTCACTGAGGTAAATCGGCGGAATAAAAGGAGTCGTAATGCTTTTTCCAGCAAGCTCCATACCGTATTTTTGCCGTTTCGTGAGTACCTTTACCTTCGCTCGTGGCATGTAATCCCGTCATAAATCGCCGCATCTTTCCAAAATTATAAATATATTTTCCGTGAAAAACAGTTATACTTTGCAGAAAATGTACCAATCACTTATGCAATGCAGACGTTTCATGCCCCAAGCATGATTCATGAACCATTTGATCAGATAAGCGACATCATGTACGTTATACGAAGGCTGGAACGTGTAGTTGATAAGCTTGTTCAATCGATAAGAAGGTTTTTCTAATGGTTCTCCAAGAGATTTGAACACTTGGATCTTCACGCTGTTGAGACCGACGGGCATTTTCAAGAGCACTCGACGTGCAAAAACTACTACAAGAAGAAGAATTTTCATTTTTTTATATATTTTCATTCTAGGGTCCATCGAAGGGCTTCAGTTCGAACTTCCCTTCCAGTTCAGTAGTGTTCACAACTGCCGCCTGTGTCACTACCATAAACAGTTTGTTGGCTGGGTTGGGCGTTACTACTGATACCAGCGAACTCTTGGACACGTACAACGACCCGGATTTCTTCGGACAAGCGTCGTCTTCGTCTTCGAGAAACTATTCACCTGCAAATGTGGTGGAGAGTTCGGCCGGCATGCAAGAGTACGACCTTTACAACACGTTCTATGACCCTTTAGCGACGGAAAACCCAACAGGCCCGAGTTTCTACCAACAGCAGGGCGTCTCCTCACTCAATCCAGCCGACATGGCCCCTTGTACTTCAACGCCCAATGTTCCAGTGCCAAACTATGGTGTATTGCGAACTGCGACGGGTGGTAACATTGGATTGCCCGACATGGGAGTGCAGTACCCTGTCCATCCCACGCCCGCGTACGATACCAATACCGCACCCGAGTATAACCATTTTGCTAACCTGGCAGCAGCGTTTCAGACCCAAGACTACCTGGAAGAAACACCTCCTTCAGTAACGGAGAGGTTGTCCTTGGACAGGAGCGGGAACTATGCACATGCGAATGAGCAGAACCAGTGTATCAACACTTGTGCACATTTTATAGGGTGTGGTGTACCGGGAAAATGTCCTCATTCCCGGGGTTGTCCGAACTACCAGCCAGCAAACGAGGGCGAGAGAAGTACGTCACCCATGGAGGAGAAACCGAGAGTGGAACAGAGCCCACAACGAACAGAGAATCCATCAATGCTCCCGCCTTCGGTTGAAGCGGAGTTACCAAACTCGGTAGCATGGGCCCGCCAAATGGGATCGCTATATGCCCCATCTTCCAACGATAGTCTTTCATCCTCCATAAAAGAGTCGAGCGGTAGCAGTTCAGCGCAGGTATAAAACGAACGTGTTAAATCTTTTTGCCCAACTTGAATTGCGTAGTCCATTTGTCTTTCTGAGTCTGGTATCATTCTTAGTAAGCCTAGAAAAACCCTTGCCCTCGTGTAACCTCTAAGTTTCCACTTTTCTTGAGACTTTTTCTCGATCCTTTTTTCGGCTGTTGTGTTACTCGGCACATAGGAGAGCATTGCATCCAACTTTCCTCCTTTTTTATGCTAATTTCTGGAATGATAGCACGTTCTGTACCTCATTCGAGTTCCTTAAGACCAGTTCCGGAGCCCAAACTCGCAAGGATCAAATACACCCGAACACGAAGTCGATTATATATAAATATGACTGAAACTTTAATAAACTGACGTAGTAATGAAAATTATTTTAAGAATGCCGCATACTCAAACCACGTGCAGTTTTTCATATAACTCTTGAGAAAGAGTGATCATATATGGACGTATCCAAAAATACTGTGAACAAAGTTTTGGGGAACTCGTAAACAGAGGGATGAATCAATGATCACGAGGCCAAGTGATGTAATTTTTACCTAAAGCTTCTTTAGTTCCAACGCATGGTTTTACTCGTGCCCCAATTTACTTTTCTATTAGTTTACGCTTCAACTTGCAGCCGTTTTGGGTAGGAGGTAAATTTGTTAAGCCTTCTTGGTTCTTGATCGGCATGCCGGTATGATGTCGGTTTCGGTCCTCCTTTCGATTTTTGTGAGACTGCCTCGCACCATTCCCCCCACCCCACACCCCATTATCTGATTATCCCAACCCTCCCGTTCGCGCCCAGAACTTTGTTCTTGTGCCACTAAATAACAAAGCTAAGCAGCATTACAACATGCCTGGCTCTTTTTTGTATCGTAACAGGGCTCTTTGGGTGAAAGCGCCACAGTCCATCCTACCAGCCCTGATCCCTACGGCCTGCGCGGTCAAGGGTTCTTCCCCCAAACGAGTTCTACCAGGTAAATCGCATAGGAAGTGTTCTAGACATGGTCAGTTTTTGAGTACCTTATTGCAGGAAAAGACGTCGTCATCGGGGAGAAGAGGGCCACACTATTGACAACCTAAGTGGTTACGAAAGTTTCCAAGATACTACCACGGGATCCACTGACAAACCCGTTGGTGGTAACAGTAATAATGCGAGCGCAATTTCTGGAGAAACTGGTCCTGCTTTTCGGCAAGTAATTGTCCCAAGTAAGCACAAATTATGAAATTTAGTCCGTGAGATCATTTAAGTTTACTGAAAGCCCACATGTCTTGTGAATCTCACGACAATTTAATTACTCTTCATAAAATACTTCAACTGCATTTAGGATTGCTGATTGGCTTTACATTACATTCAGTTAGATTTAATTGGCTTAGGGTCGCCTTAAATGGATGTTGTTAGGAAAAGAGCAAAACGACGAAGGAGAGCTGGATTTGCAAGGCTAGTAGGGTTGCGTAGTACAACAGTAGCGTTGCCGTCTTGCCAGTCGCCATAGCTAATTGTAAAGATATTTGAATAATGCTATAAATCTTTTAACCAACATATTAAGCTCAACGATCGGATACTACATTTTGGCAATGTTCGTGGCTTTGCATTTTCCAGACGGCAACCGCATCCCACGCTGCTTTGTAGAAATATTGCGACGAATCCAAGAGGAAGGACTCATCTACCTCACATTTAAAGATGATTTGGACCAAGATTGGCTCGAGGTTCGTTCACGGGAAGCGGCGTACCGGGTCCCCATGCATGGATATAAAACGCACTTGGCACGGTTAATTGTGAATGACGTGTTACATTATTGGCTTGAAGTTGTGGGTGATTGTGTAGCGGAGGGTGACTTGGTGACACCGGCGACGAATTTGAACATATCACTTATACGTGGAGTGTTGCGTGCCCTGAAGGGTGGTTACATGGCTTGTGAGGGCAAGTTCGGAGTAATGGACAAATTAAATGGACGACTAGTGCCTCGTCTAGTGGAGCAGTGTGCGTTGGAAAATCACTCGTATTACACGTCGCCGGACCACCGATTTCGGTCGTTTGACTGCGCGAGATGGATTGATGTTAGGGACGGACCACGGTGCTACAATTGTAGAGTCGAAATGGAAGGGGGAGACAATGGTGGGACGCGCTTTACAGTCGAAGAGCCTGAAGATGAAGACGACAACATGTACGGTGATACTCAAGTACCTGAACAACACCCAGAACAGAATTTCCAACCAAACCATACGCGTAACTCACCCACAAGGGAGAAACAAAAGTCGCCTTGTAGTAGCGAACCTTTGGATCTGTCTAAATCAGTTCTATCAGGTCAGACCACCATAGCGGGAGCCAGATACGAGTATCCCCCCGGGGGCGTCTTGAGGTACTCGCGTCAGCTGGAGGAATTGCAGCGACAGCCTGTAGAAGATATTCCAGCTGAAGAAGATCCCGAAGAATGGGTACAGCAACAAATAAAAAGGTATTCCTTCCCAGACAACCAACGCTTTCAGACCCTTCCTCGTGGGGATCATCAAAAGAATGGCATGGGTTTCGACAACGCACCTGGTGCAATCCATCGTGTGCTAACTACTGAAGAAGAACATGAACTTGAGTCCGACTTCGAAGCGATTCACATCAAGACCGAGTTCCCTTGATAATTGTCCAATGAATGTAGTGTCTCCTTGTATCTAGCTTACCTCAGGATCAGTGGTTTCTTTGGAACCCATTTGTGATAGCAGCAGAGCTTAAAGCTGTGAATTTTACTGTTTGACAGGAATGTTTAAGGAATAATTGATATTGTACATACAGACAGTAATGTTTCTCGCAGTAATGCGTGTTTTTACGAGCTACGAATAGACTTTGGTGATTTTTTTTTGTATGCCGATGAGCAGAGCTACATCGAGGCGAGCTATAACGACCTACCTCAAAAAATATGCGAGCGACGAGCGCGTTCGCCCATTTCCTTTTTAAGAGTGCACGAGGGCAAGGTTGTGAGCATACCACTAGCGCGCTGGCATTACCTAGCGGTCAAACATTGCAGAGGGACTTACCATTGTTCACCAGCCCGCGAACAAAGGACTAACAATCCAAGGAAGCCAACCTCGGTCTTGCGCGTTTGAGTGTTCTGGATAGTGACGTTAAACGGAATCAACTTCTCAACGCCACAATTCCACGGACGTAGTTAGTAAAAACCATAGGGTAAATGGGGAAGACATTTTATCCGACTTTACTTTCCTACAGTGCTCAATCCGTGCGTGTGTAGACAAGGCCAATACAACTGGTTTTGCACAAGTCAGAATAGTGAATTATTTAGTTTTTGTTATCACGCCCCTTTGTTTCTGGTTATTTGGTAATCATCAAGTAAAACAATCGTTGAAATAGAGCTGCCAAGATTCGGGGCCACCTAACCTTCCTAAAAAGAATCACATGGAAAACGTTTCGGGTGATTTCGCAAAAGCTGCTCTATATTTTATTATAAATCCTCGCGAGCAAATTTTGGACTTGAAAGACCTAGTAGATCTTGTTAGAATCGCTAAAAAAAATGCACAGTACATTCATTATAAGCTATATAAATTTTAGCATTAGAGAATAGTAGAGGAGACTCGGGTCAAAAGTAACACCCACGGCCTTTTTGGTTTTCGCTCGTAGCACGAACTTAATTATCATCTGAATGGATACCCATTAGACGCAGGTGTATCTCAGCTCTCTGTAAAGCCAATGTTTGCTTTTCAAAAATGTACTATAAGATAGAACCAGCCTTCAAACTAAGAGGATCTCGTGCGTTACTACCGGAGAACCCGTTGGGTCAAAAGTAGCGTCGCGTTTAACGTGCGTTTCCCCATAAGAAACCTTACAGATCGTAATGAAAACACACAGGTATAATCTTCACCACTAGTAGGACATTTCAGATGAGTTTCTGTCAAGAATCTGTGTATTTGAAGAAAAACTAATTAAAAAACAATAGAAATGCAACGTTGTAAGTGGTTGGCGCGAGTTGCAGAGGCGGCAGCTTCAAATGCCACAAGTCTGGAAGTGCAGCGTCACGCAGCGTTGCCGTTTTTCACGACTCGTTCCTCATGGTAAAAAATCGGCTGTTACAACCGTTTCGACAGGTGTCCTAGGACTTCTAGGTCTCTTGTAAAAACAAGTATGAAACTATAGCGTTTGAGCTTTTACTGTGTCGTTCAGTAGCGTTCGGTGACCTTAAAAAATATTTTTAAAATTTTGTTGGTAAGCTATAGTTAACGCAACGGGCAATAAAGTACCACCCGTTTTCACTAAAAAATGTAGCGAAATCAAATAAAGTTGATTATCTCGGTTAAATCTCAATCGTTTCACATGCAACTTTTTTAAGGCTGCGTAACGGCATTTGACATTACCCTGTTTTTTACAGCTGCAAGAGACGTTTCGTTCAAAAGCAATGATTTTTGTTACTTTCGCGTAACGTTACTTTTGACCCGAGTCTCCTCTACTAATTATAGACTACGTTTTGTCTAGTTAGTCTATTTGTTTAGTTAGTTTTATTTACGTACATTTTTCTACTTCTGTTTACTTATATTTCTAGTTAGTTTTGTTTGCTTATATTTAAACATTCCGTTGTTATTTCAAAAGTTGGTAATATTCCGTCAGATTTACGGCAGCGTAGTTCGGGATGCAAAGTTCAGATATTTGCACAGTCGTTTGCATCAAAACAGTTGAATATTGTCACGCAATTTTTACACAAGTAAATAATTTGCGTGATTCCGGGTTCTTTGCAAGTTTTCTAGGAATATGTATTGACACTAAAACTCGCTTCACTTAAAAAAAACTCTGCGTCTAACTCTCCAGCTCTCTTTCTTTCTCGAATACCCCCACCCAACTGCCCCAAACATCCCCCTTTTATATCAGAAGCATTCCAGATTCTTTGGTATTTCATTAGGTAAGGTAGGTGATAAAGGGGGAATACATCTTTGGGGACACAACAAACCTTGGAATAAAAAGGGAAAGCTATAGGGAAGGTCAGGATAGGTTAAGTATTCTAAGTATTTACAAGGACACGCAACGAAAGTAAACAAATACGAATATTTTCATATCAATATATTAAAAAAGGTTTTTACGCCAAAAGTTGTTTCTCATGTAGGCCATACGGGGGATGTCTGATCGATAAGTTTTTAATTTTCGTTTTCTAAAGAAAGTTTTTTTAAAAATCAAAATCTCTGCAAATTGTAAACAAGTTTTCTTTTCAGAACATCTTGATCATACGTCACTCGCACTGTATAGAATAATTTTACTGTCAAGAACGCCTTAAAAAGTCCCTAATGGTGTTTGCGTAATCGACTATGAAAAACCCATACATAATTTGCCCATTTAATTTACACAGATCCCAAGGAAAATACTGTAAACTTGCATTGACGATTTACAACAAGTTTTTTTTATATTTTTTATTTTTTTTAAGAACAAGTACTGCTGGATAACAATTAAATGATAAATTCGTAAAACAGTCAAGTTCGGAAGTTGAAAAAGAGTAAAAATTCCTTTTGTCAAGAAACTTCTTACGTGCTCGTCAGTTGGCAGTACCAAGCAAAACTTTGCTGTCCCAAAATTGTCAAAGCATTTTCAAGGTTCACAGCAGCAATTATCGCCTGGAAGAAACCTAATCAAACGAAAGAAACTTTTCAACTTATTACTCGAAAACTAAGGGAACGGTTTGAAATACTTTTGCGCTAAGATTTTTACTAAAAGATTTTGAGTTATGAATTATTAACAAACGTTTTTCTCACAATAGCTGTGAGTATCTTGAGTAGTTTTACTCTAGTTTGACTCGGGTACAAACTAGAGTAAATAGTTTTCATTGTTAAAGGAAAAGAGACATTTTCAAAATCTTACAAGGAGAACACGGAGAACCGAGCTCCAAAAATATTTTAATCTGCAGCTCCGGTGAGAAGTATTTACGTTTTTTTTTATTATTGAACTTGCGGCGTAGGTGTGCTCCTATTGCTGGCATCCGTCTTTACAGAACTGCATTCCGGGGGAAAAGCAGACAACTCAAACGAACTTATATACACAGATTTATATACAACAAGTTATTTACAAATTTAAGTGAACAACGAACTTAAGTGAACAACTTATTAGCTTACCGAGCCGAGCCGAACCTCGAGCCGGTACCCTTGAGCCGAGCCGATACCCTTCAGCCGAGCCGAGCATTGAGCCAGTACCCTTGAGCCGAGCCGAGCCTCGAGCCGGTACCTTTGAGCCGAGCCGGTACCCTTGAGCCGAGCCGAGCCTTGAGCCAGTATCCTTTGAGCCGAGCCGAGCCTTTTTTTAATACTTTTATATTATAATTTTTACATTTATATAATCTTTATCAATTTTCCATTGTTTATTTTCACTTCTTTAATTGTTTTCGTTGCTTTAGTTACTTTTAAAAAATGCACAAATTACCACTTTACACAAAGTAAATGGAAAAATATAATATATTAAAAAATTAGGGTAAAATAAACAAAAGCCAACCAAATCAGTTGATGTCTTTATTATTCTTATTATTTTTATTGTTTACTTTTAACATTTTATTTTTTTAAAGAATATTTTCGTACACTGTGTGTTTAGCTTAGCCACGTCACATACAAATTAACCACTTTACACTAGACAACCAGCAAATTTTGTCTCCTTCGATTAATGCAGAAATTTCATATATTCTTTCAAAAATACAACAAGCCACCTTAGTTGATGTCGGAAACGTTTAAATAGTCTTGATTGTTTTTATTGTTTATTTTCACATTTGTTAGTTTTTATTTTGTTTTAAAGCATATTTTCATTCAATAATTGTGTTTAGCTTAGCCACGTCACATGCAAATTAATTACTTTACACTAAGAGAACCAACAAAATTTGTCGCTGTCAATAAATGGAAAAATATAAAATACAATATTACAAAATGAAGGTAAAGTAAGCAAACGCCAACCTAATCAGTTTATGTCGGAAACCAAGTCTTTGTTATTTTTATTGTTTACTTTTAACATTTTTTCATTTGTTTTAAGAATATTTTAGCCACGTCACATAAAAATTAAACAATTTACACTAGAGAACCAGCAAGTTTTGTCTCCTTCGAAGTTTACGTATTCTTTCAAAAATATAATAAGCCACCTTAGAATAACAAAGGAAGAATAACAAAGTATTCGAAGCAGACTTGTTAAAGCATAGGTAAATTTTTTGGCAGAGAGATGTTGTAGTTCTGATGGTTGATTTTGTAATGAAACCGAGCAGCTGTAGTATGCGGCTTTTATAGGCCCTCGAAAGTATAAAATAGCGTTAGTATTCAGCGCTTTCTCACACCAGAGCTGTGCAACTGCACCTCCTTTCTCTTAATCCCTTCTCTTCTTTCACCTCATTTCTCTTCTTTCACTAATCACGACATTAAGTCGGGTTCAAGCTGGTCAAGTTGGTTCAACGAGCCTATCTGTTAGTTGGGTTGGCGTGAACCGAGCCGAGCCTGTGAGCCGGTCTATGCAAGCCGAACCGAGCCTTTGAGCCGGTCGTCCAAGCCGAGCCGAGCCTGTGAGCCGATCCATCAAGCCGAGCCGAGCCTGTGAGCCGGTCCATCGAGCGGCTTGAGCTCGGCTTGAGCGGCTCGGTTTGCCAGCCCTACTCCTGACTGATGCCTGGTCTAACACACCTACAAGTCAAGCTGAAGCCTTTACCCGGATCAGCGAGTTCGTATTTAAAAAGTGGGAAAGCCGTTGGGAACTAGTGCAAAGCCCTCTAAAAGATCTAAATGCTGGTCCCGGAAATCGCAACATAGTGGATGTAAAAATTCAGCGACGAGTCATCAGCAAAGTCATCCAAATCAGGACTGGTCATTTCCCTACGAGAGCCTATTTAGCGCGAGTGGGCAAACTGGAAACGGCCTGTGTTCCTGCCAAGACCGCTCACACCAAACCATTGCTCACCTCCTATTCCACTGCCGGAATTTAAATAGGGATAGAGCATTGCTACTCAGGGAGCTAAGCGAAAACAAAGTCCACTTCAACCCACAAGAAATGCTGTCAAATCCCAAAGTATTCCCAGCCATAGTAAAGTTCATGAAAGCAGCCACAACCACATTGTGTAAATAGTTAACCCTCTTTTCCCCCTTCCCCTTCCCTCCACCCCCGAATGTACTGTGTACATACGCCCCTTTGGTGCATTTGGTTGTAAAGTTATATGTTGAAAATTCATTTGTATATTTTTTTCCACCGTTTACCGCAATAGGCGCAAGCCTACGCGGGTTGCCAATAAAAAAAAATTACCTTCGAATATTCTTGTTGAGCAGCTGGGTCGAGGAATGAAATAGAAACCATTACACAATCAAGGACCTTAACGCATCACCATCAGGCCCGTCGCCAGGATGGAATCGTAGGGGGGGGGGGCACCAAAATTCTTGGGGGGGGGGCATATAAGGGCAGATTTTAAGGAACGGCGCCTTATAGCCAGGGGGTGGGGGGTAATTTTTTTGAGACTGAGGAAATTTTCTAGACATGCAAAATTAATTGTGGTGTTAATATAACTATTACTTAACAGTTATCAATAATTAGGGAAACATGCATTTATTTTATTATTGTTTGCGAAGGAGTACCCTGTTTACGAAAAATCTATGTTGATATTACTTCTCAAAGTACCGGAATACTTAAGTAATTGAAGTGTTTACTAATAAAACTACTGAATTACTTAAAAGACTAGTATTAGGTACGTACAATATTAGCTTAACTTAAAAATACTTAACGTACTATTCTGTAACTATTGAAAAATTCGGGAAAGCCAAGCGGAAAGAACTTCAAACTTTGGAAATGTAAAATCTTACAGCACGAAATCTGTCTGCCGATTTTTCTTACCGGGGAAAACATCCAAAACCTGTTCAGGAGACATGCTATCACTCCTGTGAATTGAAAGGAAAGCTAAACTTTTTTTAAGTCTTTCTCTTTATATCTAAGTCTTTCATCCACGGTGGAGTTTCTCAGTTTGAAGGCTCCGGTGTACCTAACCATGATACAGGGGAATCACATGCTTAACGGCGTCAGCACTTTTGACTAAACAACTCATTATTTCGTACAAATATCTCAACAGTAAAGTTTTCCATTGTAGTATCTAGTGCACATCGTCGAGGTTTTTTTAGGATGTTTTCGGTCAATTTGTAAAAAGCTAATAAATGTAAACTCTTTGGGGAATAAGCTTTTTTTAACCGTGCGACTTCAAGGTATGTTCGGTACCCGTAAAAAATATCGGGCCCAACAAACTTACCTCTCCTACCGCCACGGCAGTTGCGCGAGCGGTGTCCCACTTTTTTCTCTTTCGAACGTTTTTGACCCGCTAGGCTTCCTTCCCAATGGCGCGGGACGTTAGCATAGGGTGGCTTGTTTGGCCCGATGTTTTTGACGAGTATTGTACAATAAATGTTGGAGGCATTAAAGCGTCGTTTTCCTAGTTTATCAGCTATAACGGAATTCAAAATCGTTGAATTTGATTTGAATTTGTATTCCGTTTTCGTTCGAAGCATACTTCCAAATACAGTGGAAAACGGTTATAACGAAAACGGTTATAACGAAATATCACTTATAACGAAATAACATGTCGGTCCCGACAAAATCCTATCTCTTTACATGCGTTTCCCTTCGCTTATAACGAAAGAAAATAACGGTTATAACGAAAAGATCTTCCGTCTTCGAAGACCGACAAAGTGACTTTTTCTGCTTGAAAGTCTCGG
>JAHZNP010001058.1:0-27753 GCA_020615345.1 Triops cancriformis
CATATCAGCATAGGTGTTTTGGAGAAAAAATTAGGCCTGTAGAACAGAATGGGAATCGAAAACAATAGCTTACATTTAGTGGTTACAAGAAAAGATACTTTTAGCAAAGAATCGGCTAAAAAAAGGGCATAACCACCAAAAAACACGATAAAACACGGTACTTCGCGATTTCCAAGGGAAAACTGAAATTTCGGGAAAACTCACGGATTTCACGGCTTCCGTGTAATCGTGATTTTTAGCCATCCCTAAAAATAACTGAAAATGGTATGAACAAGTTTCAAATGAACTTATTGTTAAAACGTAATATATCATTATAGGTTTACGAGATGTTACAGTAGAGACTTAGAGACTGACGCGGTAGCTTTGCAATGAAGCTTCTTTTCAACGCAGGTCTCGGAAAATTTGACCGAAGCTTCAACAAATACGTGCATGCTGCATGTAATGCACAGAGCTGCATATCATAAGTCAGATATTATCATTATGATATGATTATTCAAGCCAGATAATTTACTATTGTATGATTCACAAAACCCAAGCTTTACCACACGCTAGTCAAGTGCGAAAACTTTACTGTAAAGAAAGTTCGGTAAAATTTTAAGACCTACTCGCGAAATCTTCCACGCAAGCTCCCCATGCTATTGGGTAGGAAGCGCTTTGCCTCCACCGTGTCCTTAAAGGAACTAATTATAGTTTCACTCGTTATTAAAAACTCAGCTTCGGTTTCATTCAATTGCTTTATTCAACTTATAACTGAGTGCACTCTTATGCTCCATGCACATAAAACGGGCCCAAAATTGATTTTAGAAAATGATCCTACTTCATTTCAGTAACAAAATTTACGACGACCAGAATCATTTTGAGCCTTGTTGTCTTTTCTCTGAATAGGCAATGGCCACCAAAAACGCATATAGAGATTTTGACGGATTAATATAGTATACATTATTGTTAGGGTAAAGAATTTTGGTTCGATTTTTTCTGACCAGCCGCTCTGGAGATATTTATTTCCAAAGTTTTGGCCTTTTCCCGCCATGAGAAGCGTGACGTTACGGAAGCCAAAATTTGAATTCCATGGACAATGGACACCAAAAACGCATATATATTTTGATGGATTATTACACTACACATTATTCTAAGCATAGGGAATTTTGTTTCGATTTTTTCTGACCAGCCGTTCTGGAGATATTTATTTTCAAATTTTAGGCCTTTTCCCGCCCATGAGAAGTGTAACGTCACGGAAGCCAAAATTTGAATTTCAGATTTCTTATTTCCTAAATATCTACGTTATTATTTCGCACCTGAGAGAAAGACACTTATATCCGGAAATTAGATTTTTCGCTCTTTTTTATAAGTTAAAGTTGTTTTTGGTGGCCATTGCCCTTTAAGACAAGAATTAAATTCATATAAGAAAATAATTGCAAAGTCAAAAGTGATGTTTGTGCAGGATTTCTAAATGTCTGTGTAGTACGCGTATAAGCTGCATGATGGCGCCACTATCGCGAGCGCGCGCTCGTTTGTCTGCGCTCGCGCTCGCAAAATAATGACACGAGCAATCGCGCTCATCGCTCGCGAAAATTCGAGCGCGCTCGCTACAGCTCTGGTAATGCAATACAGTGGAACCCACTTAAGAGCAACTCGGATAACGACAAAACCCTCTTAATGACAAGTTTTTCTCAAGTCCGTAAATTTTGCGATTATCCGAGGTGACTACTGTTATTTGGTATTGAACGGGACTTAGAAAAACTTGTCATTAAGAGGGTTTTGTTGTTATCCGAGTTGCTCGTAAGTGGGTTCCACTGTACTGAATGCATTCCCTTTACCGTGATGAACTTCGCGTGATCGTTTTCGTTCTCTCGTACGTGGTGGTGGTAGAGTGAAAAAAGTGTGACTGAATTGACAAGAAGTTCAATAAATATAGAAATGGTAGTTCGTGCTTTTCCGGAGTGAGTGTGCTACTTGAGTATGCAATAGTTGTGATGCATTTTGTCCTATATTAAGGCCCCGGTATACACACCAGTCTTATGGGCGAATAACTTGGGGAATTCGGGAGATGGTTTCTCAATAATGGTTCAGTCAATTTCGAATCAAAGTTGGCAGTAAAACTTTTCTTATTAATATCTAGTGCACTTGATCGAGATTTTTTAAAAATATGTTTACGTTAAATTTAAAAACTCTAGGCGAAATTTTTCACATTTTGAAATACTCGAACATTTAATATCTGGCTTTTTTTGTGCAGTGGGTATCTTTTTTCTATGTTTTTTGGTGAAAACAAGATTCAAATCCGACGATTAGTTTTTACGAAATCATTTAGTAAAATTTGGGAATTCTAGTCATGATTTCGTAATAACTACTCGTCCGATTTGAATCTTGCTCTTGAAAAAATAGAAAAAATATTATTGCACAAGAAAGCGAGATTTGACATTTTTAAAATTTTCCGCAGTGTCAAAAAGTTCTTACAGTTTTGAAATTTAATTAAATCATATTTTTAAAAAGTCTCAAACATGTGCACTACATATCAATAAGAACACTTTACTGCCAACATTTATTTGAAATTTACAGAACCATTACTGAGAAACTATCCCCCGAATCCCCTATGTTATTCGCCCATAAGACGGTTGTGTATACCGGAGCCTTAAAGGGCAATGGACACCAAAAACGAATATAGAGATTTTTATGGATTATTATAGTACACATCATTTTAAAATAAATAAGTTTGTTTCGACTTTTTCTGAGCAGCCGTTCTGGAGATATTTATTTCCAAAGTTTTGGCCTTTTCCCGCCATGAAAAGCGTGACGTCACGGACGGGAACATTTGAATTTCAGATTTCTTTATTTCCTAAATATATCCGTTACAAATTCGAACCTGAGAGAAAGACACTTATATTCGGGAACTAGATTTCTTGCTATTTTTTATAAGTCAAAGTTGTTTTTTGGTGTCCATTGCCCTTTAAAGCTAGTAGGCTACATGTATCAAATGCTGTTTTTTTTACCTGAGGGAAAGTTGAAGCTGGGGGCTGTAAGCGACGACACTTCTGCTTTTTATATGGTATATTTAATTTATAGGAATTGTCGAAAATTCAGGTTGATTTATAAGCTTATTTTTCCAGCACCCTTGGTACATCGCAAACAAAACTTCTGACAACCCTGGATTTGTTGAAGTTACTTGAGACGCACGTGGGTTTATATACTGCGGTACTCTGATTTCCTCGTAACTAGTACTGAAAACAACCAGAAAATGAAGAAACAACTTCGTAAGTTAAACCTTTAGCGACAAGCCCTTGCATTTTTAAATATATTTTATGTTTTAAGGTGTGAAAAGTAAGCGAATGCCGCTTAAGCTAAAATACACCATCCAGAAGAAAATGAAAGAACATCGTCGCAAACAAAAAAAAGAAGCAAAAAAGAATCCACAGAAAAGTACGCAGGGCTGTTCCTTAGAGCCAAGTATAAATTGTATAATTTTTAGACAACAAACCCAAGAAAGATTTGCGCGTCCCAAACATTGCCCCATTCAAAGAGCAAGTACTGTTGGAAATTGAACAAGCTAAACTCCAAAAGGAAGTAGAAAAGGCTGCCAAACGTGAAGAAATTAAGCAACTACGCAAAGCTGCTAGGGAAGGCAAACTTGCTGACAAGCGTGGATTATCTGGTAATAAAACTACATTTATTCAGCCCATGATTTACCACTTTTACACTAGCTATTGTGGCCGATGCGAGGCAAAGAGACGAAGAATTTGAAGCTAGCCAGAAATTGGAACAAGTAGTCGAAATGCAAAGCCATGGCAAAGGCCACTTATCCGACACCTCGGCTAAAGCATTTTACAAAGAATTCCGGAAAGTTGTTGAAGCTGCAGATGTCATTCTAGAAGTACTAGACGCGCGAGATCCATTGGGAACACGATGCCATGCTGTCGAACAGGCTGTTGTTGAATCTGGCCCAAGCAAACGTCTTGTATTTGTTCTCAACAAAGCTGGTATATTCCTCCATAATTACCCTTTGCATTAGTGTTCAAGCGAATATTTTCCATTAGATTTGGTTCCAAAGGAGAATCTTTCGAATTGGATCAAATATCTACGTCAACAGTTTCCAGCTATTGCATTCAAGGCTTCTACCCAAGTGCAGAGTGAACGACTGGGTCGTGGCCGAAAACAACTTTTGATGGCGAGTCCAGCCGAGATGCAAACCTCGAAGTGTTTGGGAGCAGATACCTTGATGAAACTCTTGGGCAATTATAGTCGTAATAAGGGACTTAAAACGGCCATTCGTGTCGGCGTCGTTGGTATGATTCTTGTGTCAATGAAAATCATTTACACCGTTTCTAAAATGCTCGTTAAAGGTATGCCAAACGTGGGTAAAAGCAGTATAATTAACAGTTTGAAGCGAAGCAAAGCTTGTAACGTGGGGGCCGTTGCTGGAGTCACGAAGTAAAGTTTTTAGAACCATTCGTCCGGTTAGAAATTGATTGAAAGGTTACAGGTCCATGCAAGAAGTAGCTTTGGATTCCAAAATATTGCTGTTAGACAGTCCTGGTCTAATTCTAGCATCGTCCAGCGGCAAACAAGACGACACTAGTGTGGCGTTGCGGAATGCTATTAGTTTAGATAATTTGGAAGATCCCGTAGCTCCGGTACAAGCTATCTTGAACCGTACTGGTAAACAATATGTAAGTTTTTTTTCCCTTCTGTAAGCACAGTTGCTTATTTTTCCATCTCTATGCTACTTAGATGATGCTTCACTATAATGTACCAGACTTCAGTGCGTGTAACGAATTCTTGGCCCGTTTGGCCAGACGCTTGGGCCAAATGAGGAAAGGCGGCATTCCTGATATGCGGTCAGCAGCCAAGCGTGTCTTACAAGACTGGACTACAGGAAAAATCAAATATTATACGTTGCCACCTGAGTCGAACGAGTTACCCGAACACTTATCGTCAGCAATTGTCCAAGAATATGGAAAGGAATTTTCATTGGACGACAAAGATTTCCAAGCAGTTGAAGAGGAGGAAATGGCCGACATCGATGATATCAAACCATCCGATGCCGTCTTACTAGGATCAGTCAAAGCTGACGAAATGGATATGGATAAGGAGGAAGAATCGTCAGAAGACGAAGATGAAGAAGTATTCCTTGATTTACCTTTTTACTTCAGATACTGCTAAAAAGTTTTTTTATCCGTATTTGAAGTATTTATAATTTTTGAAGTTTTCTGTATCAGTGTTTGATTAATATTGTTATGATTTTTTATGTGTATCTTTAAAGATTAAGCGGGTTAAAGTTGCTATGACGTTAAAGAAGAATAAGGGCAAAGGGGTATCCTTTGCGGACCGAAATGAGAGCAAGCCACAGTTGGTACAGAGGAAAAAGAAACAAGACCCGGAGAGCTTACTGGAAGGAAATCAGAAAATGGCGAAATTAACCAAACTTCAAATGAAGAAAGAAAAGAAGGAACGCGCAAGGAGAGGTGAAATTCTTGTTCTGGAAGTGGACGATATTCTTTATTAATCGTAATGTAAATTTAAAAATGTTATTCCAGATCGCGTCGGTCAACAGTTATCGGCTGACTTGGAGGCAGCGTTCAGCGGTTTAACTGGTTAAGACTTCGACATTGTGACTATGTAACGGTGCGTGAATAATAAAAACCTATGTTCGCTTTTATTTGTATCCACATTATACACGTTATGGTTGAAGCTTATTCGAGTGTGCACTGAAGCTTGCAAAATCGCCTATTTACTTCAATTGTCGCCAATTTACTATTAAACCACCTCATGGAGAACTCCATGACATATTGTACACGAAAAGATGTACAGTACTCGGCAAAAAAAAACGGGCCAAACCAACTTCCTATCCTACCGCCACGGCAGTTGCGTGAGCGGTGTCCCACTTTTTCGTTTTACGAACGTTTTTGACCCGCAAGGCTTCGTCCCCCAGTGGCGTGGGACGTTAGCATAGGGCGGTTTGTTCGGCCCGTTTTTTTGCCGAGTACTGTACCTTATTTTCATTATGAGAAAGCCGATTGCCCCGGTCGAGTTTTAAAAAGCCGATGGCTTACTTACGCCATACAAAATAAATAATCTTTCTAGTAATTTGAAGGTAGAATAAAAAGTTTTATGGATCAATGGTGTACAGAACAGTGAAAAAAAAATAACAAGAGGGCACAGCGCGCTGAAATGACACCTGCATGTCTTTATCGTGTAATGCGCGTGGTGCCACAGCAGCCGTGGAGTGTTCCAGCATTACCTGGACACGACCGTGCGCGCCGTATGTACATTACCTGCTCCATTTTTTTAACACTAGTATATCATGTGGAAAGACTATGCATAGATAACCGAGCAGAATAAACTAAATTTGATTGTATTCATATGAAAAAGGAGTTTTCAATATAGGGTGTTTTGCTGCCCCACCCCCGAAATTTGAATCTCGATAGTGTACTGACCGTTCCGCGTTAGCTTGGCTTCTTCCGGTAGAGATGCATGGTGTGGTGCAATCCGGTACATGCGAAGCCAGTGGTGGTAATCTGCCTCCTTCAGCTATGGCGAGCATTAAGATTGACAACGACGCATTTGCGAATATGCTTTCGCGACGAATTATTGCCTTCTTATTTCCGAAATTTGCACGAAATTTGCTGAAATTTCCAACTGCACGTACCAGGGCCTCACGGTACTAGGGGCCCATCGTGACATCTGCATGTTTTTTTCCTCTTAGAGACATGCAAACTTAAAAAAGGCAGATTTTACAAGAAATCTCAGACTGAAAGTCCTGGGTCGTCAGCTATGGTACGTAAACGGAACGAAAAAGACCGTATTTCATACCAGATATGGCGGACCCCAAGCAGAGGTTACCTCACTCAAGGTGAAAATTTTAACGTCGGCACAATTCTTCCTTTTATAGATACACCAATAGCTGAAACATCAAAGCACAAAGAAACTTATTCATGGATATGTTTCTTTCTTCGGCAAATTAAAGACGATTCCTTCCGACGAGCTAAAGAACAAATGTGAGCACCCGGCTTACATACAATGAAACGGCCTTGATTCTGGTGACCTATTTGATTCAGTAAAAACACTGCATGGTTCCAGGTGAAAAAGAGTCTCTGATCACACTGTAAAGAAAAACTGTCAGAGAACTCGAAATCCGTCTTCCCTTACGTTGAAATTGCACAAACACTGTTCTTGTGCATGGTGATCACAAACTGTACGAGATTCATTTTCGAGGCTGAAACTCAAACAGAAAAAGCCTCGAAGTACGATAGGGCAGAAACGTATTAAACTCAATTTCAGTCATGTGCATGGGAGACGATGCTTGACAAGACATAAGACTTCAATTCCATTCTAGATAAGTTCGCTACAAAAACAAGTTCCTAAATGCTTATGCTAAACATAATATAAATAATTATTAACGTGTCTGGTTTATTTTCAATTAACAGGTATTATTTTCTAGTTTTCAGTCAAGGGACCCGTTGTTGGGTTCGGCCCAAGGGCCTGTGAGGGTCTTAAAGGGCAATGGACACCAAAAACGCATATAGAGATTTTGGTGGATTATTACAAGAGACATTATTCTAAGAACAGAGAATTTTGTTTCGTTTTTTCTGACCAGCCATTCTGGAGATATTTATTTCTAAGTTTTTGGCCTTATCCCGCCCATTAGAACTGTGACGACACGGAAGGGAAAATTTGAATTTCGGATTTCTTATTTCCTAAATATCTTCGTTATTATTTCTCACTTAAGAAAAATACACATTAGGAAACTAGATTTTTCGCTCTTTTTATAAGATAAAGTGTGTTTTTTTTGGTGTCCGGCAAGGTAAACTTTTCCGTACTGATACGCTAGTAAAGCCTGACTAGGCTGGAAATGGCTACAGCAAAGCTGCTTTTCATGATAATTTTTTATGAGTGCATTGTGTAACGTGAAACGTCTTGCAGCGTAGACAGAGGCGTCGTGCCGTGGGGACCCGCCCCTCTCCCCCCCAAAAAAAAATAAATTTCAAAACCGAAAGTTCAAACTGAAACTAATATGCAGTACATAATAGTTCATTTCATATGCCAATTTCATGCGATTACCGATTTTGCGCACGAGCCTAGTGCACCCCCACTATTTTTTGTCGCATTACGCCCCTGAGCGTAGAAATTTGCAACATTTGCAGCGCTGTGCTTCTGTGCTTTAAGTCGTAGTGCGCCATTTATCGGACGTGTGGTCGCGCGCTGTTCTTCACAATTGTTACCGCTTTTAAGTTGCTTTCAGTATTATCCGCTTGATGACGCAAGTAGTTCCTTTGGGTGACCTCTGGTGGCTCTGCTTAGACATTTCCGACATTTGATACAGTGATTACGTTGTTTGTTGTTGGAGAGAAGAGTTTGCATAAGCCTTGTGCTGGTTCTTACCACTATTTAAAGTTTGTTAAAAGCTGACAGCTTTTAACAATGGGTGTACCGAAATTTTATCGATGGATTAGTGAACGTTATCCGTGTCTTAGCGAGGTTGTGAAGGAATATCAGGTAAGACACAATCCACTATTGAGAACGAATTAGCGCCGCATCTTCTTGTAAATAATATATCTGTGATGTAATTGACAGATTCCAGAGTTCGACAACCTATATTTGGACATGAATGGCATTATCCACGTCTGCTCGCATCCTAATGATGAAGACGTCATCAGTCGCATACCGGAAGAAAAAATTTTTGCAGATATTTTTCATTATTTAGAAGTGAGGTCTACATCATCATTTAAAGAAATCAGAACTAATGAAAGCTGTGTATAAGGTCCTGTTTCGGATGATCCGACCTCGTAAACTTTTTTTTATGGCGGTGGATGGAGTGGCACCCAGAGCTAAAATGAATCAGCAAAGAGGAAGGCGATTTAAGTCGGCTCGCGAGGCAGAAACTCGTGAGAAAGAGGCACGGGCAAAAGGCGTTGAAATACCTATCGAAGAACGTTTTGATTCTAATTGCATTACGCCCGGTACGCCGTTTATGACTCGATTGCATGAACAGTTAAATTATTTCGTCGTCCATAAAATATCCACGGATCCGCTGTGGCAGAGTTGCAAAGTCGTTCTGTCTGGACATCAAGTACTATTACCATATATATAATACTCGCGCGAGCTAATGGAAGTGTAAAAATGCCAAATGTTACTAGACTCCTGGTGAAGGCGAGCACAAAATTATGGAATATATTCGCTGGTCACGTGCTCAGCCCAATCATGACCCGCATACGCGTCATTGCTTGTATGGCTTGGATGCAGATTTGATCATGCTAGGGTTGTGCACTCATGAGCCACATTTCGCGCTACTGCGCGAGGAAGTTAAGTTTGGGGGCAGTCGCAAGAAAAACGCTTCATCGTCCCGTCCATCGGCTCCGGAGCACACAACATTCCATTTGCTGCATTTGTCATTAATGCGGGAGTATTTGGATTACGAATTTTCGTCGTTGAAAGACAAATTAAATTTCTCGTACGATCTTGAAAGCATAATAGACGATTGGGTAAGTTATGGAACGCTTCGTTTGTACTAAAGTAGCTTCTCGGAGAATTCAGTCTCTCTGACTTGAAACATTGGGGTATTTATATCCGACGAATAATGCTTTTGTTAAACTCTGACTTATCAATAATATTAATATTTTCTGTAGGTTTTAATGGGATTTTTAGTGGGAAATGATTTTATACCTCATCTTCCTAACTTACACATCCACCAAGGTGCTTTGCCTCTTCTTTATGAAGCGTACAAGGCGGTGCTGCCTAAAATGGACGGTAATTATTGTTTGCGAACTGGTACACCTTTAAGTCGATAACTTTATTACAGGATATATCAACGAAGGGGGAAAGCTAAACCTATCACGGTTTCAGACATTTTTAGGGCAGTTGTCTAATATGGATATGGAACATTTTAGCGATGCCCAAGCTGATTTGAAGTGGTTAGAAGGGAGGAAGGGAAGCAATGGCTACAAGCCAGCCCAAGTATGTATTGTGTTTAGAACGATGGAATTTTCATATCCCATGTTTTCAGGCGAGAGCCAGAGAGGCTCGGATGGCAGAGTCACAGAAGACCAAAAATAAAGAACTGGCAGCTTATCTAGAGGCCAAAAATGCCGAGATCGACGAACTTATGCTGGGAGCAGCTTCGGAATCTGGAGGTGACGACAGCGAAGACTATGAAACTGTAGACGAAGAAGATCTTTCAAGCGAGGACGATATTGACGAGGAGAATACGGAAGATTTGCTCTTCCAAGAATTCAAGGCCCACAAAGTGAATTACTATAAAGAGAAACTGGAATACGCTGAAGTTACGGAGTATGCTTTCATCCCAATTGTTTCCGCTTTATAAAGAATTTCTGCCTTGCTCTAGGGAAGTCTTGCGATCTCAAGCAGAAGGCTACGTCCGAGCCATTCAGTGGAATTTGTACTACTATTATGAAGGCGTAGCTTCCTGGTCGTGGTATTACCCACACCATTACGCTCCTTTTATTTCGGACATTCAAAACTTCAAAAATTTGAAGTTAGAGTTTCAGTTAGGAAAACCTTTTTTGCCATTTCAGCAATTACTAGGAGTTCTTCCTCCTGCCAGGTAAGCAAAAGTACCGTCGTATAGTTAGAGAGATCTTGGAGTAGAAAAGACTCTTGCACCGTGGTTGGTCTGTTTTTAACAACTTCGTAAAATGAAGTCCTTTAAGAAATTTAAAAATCACAACCACTAAACGGCACGCTATGCCTGGGAGACAACTTTCTCCCAATGTGATCTCTGTGGTGAATACGAAGCGCGTTTGAACTGAAATGTCCAGATATTGGTTTAATTTTCAATTTATTTTTCAGCAAGAAACTGCTGCCTACCGCCTATGCTGAATTGATGACCAGTACTCTTAGTCCCATTTACGACTATTATCCTGTGAATTTCTTGACCGACTTGAATGGCAAACAGCAAGATTGGGAAGCGCTCGTTCTCATTCCTTTTATTGACGAAGTAAAGAAAATGAAGTACTCTGTAGTTATGACACTTATCTTGTGTTTCTTTAAAGATACGATTGCTGGAAGCCATGAAACCGTGCGACGAACGGCTTTCAGAAGAAGACAGGCGCCGTAATCAACATGGACCTATGCAGATTTACATGTATACACCGGAGGATCTTGGTGTTTATAAAGGAAAAGGAATTTACGGAACCATAGTACACAATTACGCTCAACTAACCGAACTGCCCCGTGAAGCATTTCTGCTGGCTTCGCCTTCCCAGTTAGTGAAAGGCTTGCATCCAAAAATGGATTTGAGCCTTTTCGTGCCAGGGTTCCCGACTATGAAACATATACCTCACAAGCATTCGTTGACTGAAGCGCGAGTCGTTGTCTTCCAAATGCCTGCCAGAGGGGCATCGATTGTATTGGATATCCTGTCTCCGCCGGAAGAAGACATCCATGAAGTAGCCAACCAGTTATTGGGCAAAGAGATTCATGTGGACTGGCCGCATTTGGTAGAGAGCAGTGTAGTCGGGATTTCGTCCCGAAAGTTGCGATTAACACTAGACCGGCGTACAGAAAAGATCGTAGAAAGCGAAACTGAGGAAGCGAAGTGGAATCTGCTAAATAACGAGTTCCGCAACCGCTATGCTAACCGTTGGGGCATACGTATCGGAGAAACTCAGTATCTTCTTCACGTCAGACCCTTGCAAGGCAGGCAGTATGTCGTCACCCAAGTAAGTTGTTACCATTTTATTCCTAGAATAAAGTTTGCTCGATGGAGCAGTTTTTTGCTTTGGCTTGGGGAATATGAACGAAGCAGCCTGGTTTCTGTTTTTAAGTCTGTTGGTACATGTGCCTTTTATAAGACACTATTCGTCCAGCAGAAATAGTCGTGTTATTCTTGCATCGGGGCACATTAAAGAAATTTGGTCGTTCTATTTTTTCAATATTTATTCGTATTCTGCGTTGAATTTTCACATTAATTTGCATTAGTGTTTTCACTTTTTGGTTCCGCTTTTTTATTTGTTTTATTTAAAGATCTTAATCTTTGTTTTTATTTAGTTACTTGATCTATACTTTTAACTTTTGTTAGTCTATTATTATCCGTTTTAAAGAACTTCTTGTTAGAAATTTTTAGACATTGGAAATCGTGCGTGAGTAGGTTGAAACGTGGAATAATTGTGGTTTTATTTCTTTCGTCCTTGCTAGGCTGGGCGGGTAACACTGGAAAAGCAATGGAGCTCTGTAGTGGCTTCATATCCCTTACAAGCTGTGGTCCGGGATATAAAAGTACTGCAGCCATTGAGCTCTATTTCGCAATACGACAGTCTTGAAGACATGTTTCCGCCCCAGTCTATTTGTTTTATGCTGGGCCATCCGCATTACGGCTCCATGGCTCTTGTGGTCAGGTCTACTCCAAACCAGAAGGCTCAAGTCAAAATCCAATGCTACGTGCGGCCCGAACCAGATTTGCGCTCTGTATATCGAGCGCAGAAGGGCAGTTCGTACATGCCCGGTTACATGGCTGCTACTCGCGTGGGCATTAGTTCACATCTTTTGTCTCGCATTACGGGTAACGTTTTGGTCGTTTCTTCGAGCGGCAAGAAGATTGGCGTGGGTTTAAATCTCAAACTCAACAAGAAAAATCAAGAAGTTCCTGGCTACTCGAAACGCATCGAAGGCCAGTGGCAGTATTCCAGGAAGTGCATTGAAATTCTGAAAGACTACTACGATAAATTCCCACAGCTTTTCGACTTCTTGTCCGAACACGCGAGCAAGGACTTGTACAACGCGAAGGAAATTTTCGGTGACAAAGAAGATGAAATGCTACTGGAGTTGGAAACGTACGTCAATCAGCTCGAATGCCAGCACGCCGAGAGATGCACGTGTGGAGGTGTGGGTTTGGAAACGGACGTAGTTAAATTGGTGCAAGAAGAAGTTGATCGCCAGAAAGAAAGCATGAAGGAAAAACTACTTAACCTGGGAGTAAAACCTCACTTGTTATATAAAGTAAGAAATATGGCGTTTTTAATTTAAACTTTTTCAAGGAAACCAATTAATTTTATTTTATTTTTTGTCAGCCTCATATGTACAGCGGAAGCGCCTTGCCAGATCCCAGTACTACTTACCTTATCTTGGATCGCGTAATTTATGTGAAAGAAGGCTTTTCGGTACCTGTGGGACTCAAAGGAACAGTTATAGGTAGTTTGATCATTCATTTGTTATATTTTCAAGGTATCTGGCGCGTCGGACTTGTTGAATACCATCTAGGGAAAAACTTCTACAAGGTCTGCCAAAGTGTACCCTTTGTCTGGCAATGTGAAAATTATTGGTTTCTTAAGCAGATCACCGTTTTTCATATTGTGCAGTTGAAGGAGGTTTCGTGGCGTTTTGGCCGACCTTTTTTAAATTCAAGAATTTACTGTCGGGATGTTGAAATTTTAGTCTCGGTGTTAAGTCTATTGGAACACCTGAAGACAGGTTATACTATTTTTGTTTTCACAGGAATCATTGAAGCTACCAAACCGGCAGATTCAGTCTACGAGGTCCTCTTTGACGAAGAGTTTCCTGGCGCGCTTTGCATAAAGAGCTCAGGACCACGAGCGTTCCGCTTATCATCGTCTACGCTCATAAACATCAGTCACGGCTTTAGAACTATTAACATGTTCCCGCCTGTTGCTTTCGCCAAAGCTCCACCTCCGCAAACCGTATCGTACTCCGCCAAGATTACAGAGCAACCTCAAAACCGAGGTCCTTTGAAGACTCCAACGAAAGCTCCTTCCTCAGTCAGTGGAACTCGGAAGTCGGCTTCCTTGCTTGTAGCCGAAAGAGCGAAAAATATCCCTTCTGCAAGTCAACAGCCTGTGGTGGTGCCACCCACCGCAGAAAGCTTGAAAAGTTTGTTGAACATTGGACAAGAAAAGCCCAGCAAGAATGATGGCCGCAAAGAAACTTCGTCCGCACCCTTGAGCGAGTTTGAAGCGATTTGGCTAAACTTGAAAAAACAGAAAGCACAAGGACCTACTTTACAAGAAGCGGCGCAAAAGTTACCCAGTCCTGTACCTGTCAGTAACGCTGTACCTGTTTCGAAAGCCAATAGCACGACCTCGGCTGCCGTGGATGAGTGCAGCCGCGAATTGGGGAAATTGCTGAATATCAGTAACGGCACGACATCAACTACTCGTCCGTCGGAGGGAACTACACCCGTTGCAGTAAACGCAAGCGCGACAGGCCGTCCGTTAAGTTTACAGGAATTGTTTCAAGTAAAACGACTTACTTTCCCAAGAAGATTTTTAAATGCATCCTGCTTCATTACTGAGTTTATTTTGTCTTTTCCGTTCTAGAGCGCAAACACTCAGCTGACAGTTCCTGTAGGACCACCATTTATGGTCCCGTCTCCTGCGACAAATCCATGCATAGAATTGATGACAAAGTGCCAAGAAAGAGGTAGATTATAATTTCAGGCTGCTGTACAACAGACCAAAATTATGAAATTTGTAGGTTGGGGTGTGCCTATGTATTCGTATTTGGAGACGATGAACGCCGTTGTCGCTAAGATTGATTTGCCTATCGGAGGAGGCATAGCTGGACCGCCAATGAGGGATAGGACTATGGTAATTTGGTTTCTGCTTTTCATAGATTGGTGAAAGCTTTCTGTTTAGGCTGCGGAAACTGCTGCTAGTCAGGCGTTAACACATTTTGGTTTACGAACCAACCCTTTAACCGTACCGTTGCCTATGCCTATTCCACAGCAGTTCAATCCCAGGTTCGCGATGCCTCCGTTTCCTTTAACAAGACCAGCGACAAGTTTCGTGCCATTGCAAGTACAAGCAGGAAGACAGTCGAGCTCCTCCCGGCATCACGTGGCCCATGCGCCGAATGTTGCCATGCCACCACCTCCGGTACCTGCTGCTGCACCTGTATCTCCTTGGCCTCAGTCCACGCGTCAGCAAAACGGTAGCGTAAATCATAAGACCGGCCCATCAAGCACTGAAAAGCACGTAAAAGTCGGTCAAAACCAAGGGCGACCGCCTGGTAAACCACGTCTGGCGGCCAGATTCGATATGGCAAAATGAGGAAATGGATGCGGAGTTGGGCGAAATTTGGAAGTTCAAGCAAAAAAGAAATTATCAGAGCGTACGTACTAGAAACACTAGGCACGAAAAGGTCTGCGAAATGTTCAACCACTGTGAGAAAGATAAATTGTATTTTCGTGTGTGTGTTTCTTTGTATACTCATGTTACTACAAGTTCTGGTGTTCGACCGTCCGATGTTTGTGCACGGCTCACCTCTTCACGGAATTTAACGATGGTTTCTTTCGCTAACGTCAGTCTTTCTTTCAGATCGTGGATTTCTTTGCGGACCTTCCCCTTGGCGTTCTCAATACTGTCCAGCGTTTTACGTTTTTTATCTTCATCTGTAATACACGATAAAAGAACATTAGTACTCTGCTCTAAGCATTAAGAAATACTGCATTACAGTCTATTTCGTGCTTGTAAGTTCCAGGAGTCAATGGCCGTAAAGTCTCCAACAGCTGCTGCATCATTGCAGTTGGTTCTTGGAAAATAATTTCTTCATAAAATTCTGATACAAGCGGCTTTTTGTCCACTATGTTTGCAGTCGAACCAGGCGCGTTTTGGAACAGTTTTAGAATATGGTAGAGCGTAACCGGTCTCTCATTCGGGTCTTGGAAATAGATTTTGATAATGATTTCGAACTCTCCCCAGCCAGTTTCTGTAACTTCGTACGGTGGTTTGCTCAGGACGCGGTTCTGGTTAGCGTAGCTCTCGTGCAACTTAAAGTGAACTTTTTTCACATAAACAGACATGTCCTCGTTATCGTATGGCTTCAGGTAAACCGTCCACTGGTGTGTGTGTCCATCTTCTCTCTTTTGACCGAAATACTTCGCGACATTTCCATACACAATGGGTTTCACTATCACAAGTCCCTACAATATTTAATTCATTTTTATTATTGCCTTAATACAATCATTTTTATTATTTTTTACCTTCACCCGCCCTCCGGAATCCGGTCCGTACTCAACAATTGACATTACGAAGATTTTGGCGTTTTTCTGTATTTTGTTATTGTTTTGTAAACATCCAAATGGCATCGGTATCGCTTTAGATACGATATGTAGCCCGCCCAGTATCAGCAGGAAAGTGCCTCCGGCGTCAAGGCCGCCAGAAGGCACTGAAGTGCCTGAGATGGATAATTCCGATCATGGTACCCTTGATTTTTTAGCTTGCGAGCCATCTTGATGACGTCGCTCGACCTGCTTTTTTATGGAGGCTGTAACAGGGCGTTAAAAAGCTCTGTAACGCCACTACAAAGCTCTTGAAGGATCTCGTGATTATCTAACTAATCTCGATTACAACATGGAGGATGCTTTGTAGTTTTGAATAAAAAAACTACACGAAAAGGACTTTGATTGTTAGGATTATAACGGGTTCAGAAAAATTATTTTGCTCTGGTCCCCAAGCAAATGTACAATATTTAGGAAGACTTAAGATTCCTACGTTTTTACTTCAAAAATGAAAATGCTTTTTTAACGTAGTGTTGTACTTTACAATCCAATCATTTAACTCTTGCGTGCATCTTTTTCGCAAACACTATCGAGTACTTTTGAGCCTAATTCAAGTTGGAAGTAAAGAAAGACTCAACAGTTTCTTTTGTATAGTGTTTTCCAGAGTAATTTGTATCGCTTTATAATAACAAGGAACATGCGTACAAAGAAAAGCAACGTTTCTCGCTAATTCCCGTCTACTTGAAGGCTCTAGGAAGACTAATAAGCTTTGTTCCTTACCTGTTTGGCATTCAATTTTCAAGTACACTCGTAACTAATAAAAATAAACTTGTTAGAATATAAAAAACAAGCCACTAATTTTCTACATAAATACTTCCTAATTTTATAAAAAGTGAGACCTATAAAGATTACGAAACATTCAACAGTCTTAATAACTGTAGAGGAGGGATGGGACAGTTCACACGTAGGACAAACCGTACAAAAATCAATACTAATGAACTACGAAAGTTTTGGTTCTGAAAAATATTGTTCACTTAGTGAATACGACGAAGCTCACATGGGAAAATTTTTGCCGAAAAATGTTAAACCGTTTTTGAAAAAATAAATAAAAACTAAATTTTAGGCACTTCTTGCAAGAAAGGGGTCCTGTTCATTTCGTTGTACCACTCATAATATGTATCTAAAAATAAACTAAAAATTACTTTTATGTAGCTGACAAGTTAGGGAATCACCCCTCCAAAGGTTTGTTTTAAAATCGATGTCGTGATTTTGTACGAGATTTTACACTCCAAAGTGATGATTTAGTACGCTTCGGACAGAGCCATTTTTACTACAGAAAAAACATGCTGTTGGCAACGCTGCGCAAACGCATGCAGCTCACAGCTGACAGCTCGAGTTACGCCGCGCTCCTAAAACGTAGGGCTGAAAACGGCTCGGCTTGAAAATTTCCAAGCCGAGCTGAGCCGTAAGCCGATGCCCTTAAGCTGAGCCGAGCCGTAAGCCGATGCCCTTAAGCTGAGCCGAGCCGTAAGCCGATGCCCTTAAGCCGAGCCGAGCCGTAAGCCGGTACCTTAAGCCGAGCCGAGCCGTAAGCCGGTACCTTAAGCCGAGCCAAGCCGAATGCAGAAAGACAACCGTAGCGTAGCGATATATATTGGGTCACTCGAAAAGTCCGTGCAGTAATTTGCCCAAAATTTGAAAGCGAATTTCTCTGAGCATAACCAATTTTGTGCAATAATATATTAATTACTTTGTTCGATCACTTTAGACCAACGAATGGGTATATCAAAGATTGACTTCTCAAAGAACGTTTTTGCTTTTTTGGCAAAAAACTGACCGAGGTTCTTTTTTATGGCCTCCAGATTTTCGAAATTTTTTCCATAAAGAGAATTTTGAAGAGCGATAAAAAGACACTAATCCGATGGAGCAATGTCAGAACTGTAAGAACTGTGCGATGGAACATCCGTGGAAACTTCGAACAATTTTTGTCAGGGCGGCAAAGATGTGTTTTCTGCTTATGGAAGTCTACGGCTGTTCTGTTGGCCAGGATGATGCCAGGATGGTGCGGGAGCCTGACGTCCGCAGTGTTCACGTTTTTAGCTGATTTCGGGTGGTTCGCAACGCTTTTGTGTGATACATTGACGATCTACTGTATCTCCTCAATTGTCAAATGTGAGTTTCTGTCCACCAAAGTCACTATTTGATCGGTAAGGACCAATTAAGGGAGACTCGGTCAGTTGCCATCTTGACAATAAAATATCCCCTTCGAAACAGCGGACATCTTTTCCGAACCACGGGTTCTTTTAGAGCATAAGGGTCATAGACTGTACAAATTTTTTTAACCGTTTCCGAAGCGTTGAGACATTTGAGGAAATTATAACGCGTAAAAAGGCGATAATTTCCAGCGGTACCGTTCATCTTTCAGCGTTGAATAAAATCTTCATATTCACGTAAAAAATAATCAAACATTAGCTATCATGTCACTGAGAGATTCCTCTTGCTAGTTTGTGAAAAAAAGTGCGCACGAACATTTAGAGAATTACTGGGGCTTTTTGAATGTGAAAGTGGTCGATTCACTGAACGGACTTATTGAGTGACCCAATAATACAAATAGTCAATATAAGAGAAACCCCTTGTAAGAGAAACACTATTACGCGGAAACCGCTAGTAAGAGAGAACCGCTTGTAAGAGAAAATCACATTTAACGAAAAGCCCAATTGAAGAGAAAGAGTGCGCAAGTAAAATATATTGTCTAATCCTTGATTATAAGTTTTTTTTATTTTTCTTATTTTTCTTATTAAGAACACTCCCATAAAGCTTCCAATTTCGACCTTTCACTGTATTATTTCGTTATATTTAAATGTTACGCAATACAAGATAGGATAGGATTAACATTCACTGTAGTCTTTCACCGTTTCACCCTTTTCTCTTCTTTTATCTTTTGTTCCTATGGTTACAAAATTACCCTGATCAAAGCCGGTAAAAGTTGGCTGTCAACTTAAACTGACTGAAAACCGGTTTTCATCGAAGCCGAGCCGAGCCGATCCTTGTCAAGCCGAACTGAGCCGAAGCCGACACATGTCAAGCCAAGCCGAGCCAAGCCGGGCCGATGTCGGCTCAGCTCGGCTCGGCTCGGCTTGAGCCGAGCCGTTTTTCAGCCCTACTAAAACGTTGCCTTTTTTTGTCAATAATCATTTTAACAAAATCGTGCGTTTCCTTGCACTAACTGGAGCTAGGATGATTCCTATATCAAGAGGGAGTATAACTGTAAGTTTTCGTTTAGATATTTTAAGTTTAATATGTATTTTTTAAAAAAGTGCAATCGACTAGTTTTCTTTTTGCAAAACACACGGTCAAATCGCACTACACCCAAGTCCAAATTGTATTCCCGGTTTCTCGTTTCGGACAGTCGGAGGTGCCTCCAGTTTTCATGGTTGTTTGGTCTTATTTTTAGTGTTCTTCAAGCGTACAATACCTCATTTGATAGCCAGGACACCAGGCCATCTGACGAGTATAGTTTTAGGCTACAGTTTTGTCTCCACGTGAAGTGAAAAATAAACTATAGAAAAGTGTCCGGACTGTCTCATCCCTCCTCTAATACTGTAATTTAAGCTAGATTTAAGACCTGTTCCATCATGGTAAGAAGTAAGGGGGACAGCAAACGTTAAGAATGCAGCCTATAACAGTAGCAAGCATGGCTACTTCGGCTAGTTGCCCAAAACAGGCATACCCGACGGCTCGCTACACTGTAAAACTTCAACGAAAGTCCTTCGGAGCATGTCTTTAGTAAGAGAATTAACTATAGATAGCGAATCTATGAATACGAATCAGCAAATAAAAGAATATATGTAAGTGTCCGCAATTTCGTGAAAACAGGGCTTCGAAGCGATAGGGTCGCTATTGCGTTGATATTATTACTAAGTGGAAAAACAGTCATTTAAAGAGAAAGTAATGCGCGATATGCTTTGTATGGTCCTAATGCTTTTATTTTGCTTGAAGTAATGAATTTATAGCATACACATGCTCCGCAGACCGGAAGTACTTGAACGAAGCGACAAAAAACTGCGTTAAGCGATAGCGGACTTGTAACACGTTGGTCATAAGATTTTCATTCACAGATAGTTGATGTGTGAAAACTTATTCGGATTTAACTGTATTAAACGTATTTCATACATTTTCTTTTGACTGTATGCAGTCAAAATAAAATGTCAAAATACAGTAAAAATTAAACGAATACAGTGTAGTCGAAAACTGTATCCCAAATAGTATTGCAATATACAGAACAAAGTTTGTCTTCATACAGCATCACGTAGACGGAAAATGGCAAGACATTTTATTTTTCTTTGAGAATATGTTCTATGTAATTAAAAAATACAAATTACTCTAGACAACACTAGCTAGGAGAAACTGTAGACAACAATGTAGCCAGGGGGTTACCCCCCCCCCCCTACAAAAAAATCTTGATAAACTGCGAACGTAGGAGAATGCGCAAATGTCCAAAAAAACTGCATACCAAAACACCCCCAAACTTTCATACCCCCCTCCCCCCACGAACCAAAATCCTGGCTACGGCCCTCATTTTCTTCCTTTCTTAACTTGGACGCAAAACTGATTGTGTGTGCATAAGGGACGAACGTAAAAGAAAAGCGGTGGGACTGTAATAGGTATACACAATATACAGTGGAAACCGGTTAAGACGAAAACTGTTAAGACGAAAAAACATTGCGGTCCCGACAAAATCTAATTTCTTTACATACGTTTTTCTCCTCTTAAGACGAAACAAAATATCGGTTAAGACGAAACATATCTCGTCTCGGAAGACCCACAAACTAATCTTTTCCAGTTTCAAAAACTCGAATTACTCTCTTCGTATTTCAAACATAACAACTCTGCATGAACTCCTTGCCAACTCTTAACCCTTTCTCCAAGCGTCTCCTCACGCGTACAGCTAATGGGAAGGGATTGTAGAGGCTTAGCAAAACCCTTGACTTTATGTTCAAGTTTTGGTCTTCCTCGCCCAATCAGTAGTAAGTAGTCTTTCTTACCGGTGCAGTGACAGAAAAATCGGGGCGGAGAAATAGCGCTATTTCGCTTAAATACAAAAAAAGACGACGCAAAATAAAATTTCCGACTTCTTTACAAAAAACTTACCTTTTTTATAAATTTATGGATACGCACGTTAAATGTTACTAAACGGAAATCCAAACGTAATTACTTCATAATGTAATAAAACTGCCAATGTAGGGGTACAAACAGTGCCGTCTTAAGGCAGTCGAGGGCCCCTGGGCCACGCGACTGTGGAGGCCCCTTTACTTTCTTGAAAATAAAAATAATAAAAAAGAGTGTAATAATCGCCAGTAAAAGTATTTATTTATAAACAGATTTTAAAGCAATTTATTGTGTTAAAAACACAATAAATATTTGATTACATAGTTTTTCGTCTAGGGCGAAGTATGTATTGAGTATCTCCTTTTTATAAATTGTGTTTCTGTTGTATATATGTACAGTTTTAATGGATAATTTTAGTAATACAATACCGTAATTATAATCGATATCAATCCTAACACGGTTATTTATTTTATGTAGCAATGGAAACGGGTGTTATGTTAATCCTTGTTAGGCAAACTCAACACATGTGTTTGCTTACCAGTGGAAACACAACCTAAAACGACTAATAGCGAATTCAGTTGGCAGTGCAGTGCGCGCACTAGGAACTCAGTTCTTTTGCCCTGCGCGGTCACGCCTGTTGGACTCAATGGGACAATTCAGCCCAACTGAAGACAGCATTTGCACCCAGTTCGGAAAGTGCAGCCCCAGGTTGACCAACTAAATTCGCTATAAGACTCCCACACACAGACGTTTTTTTTCCGTGCAGTTTTTTTCCGTCGGATTTTTTCTCCGGATTCCGTTAAAGGTGCTCACACAGGGCAAGTCCTGGTATTTCCGGAACTCCGCCCCAAGTCCCCATAAACAATAACATTACCTCGTGCTTCAATACAGGTTCCCAAGAACACTAATCCTGTCTATATTATTTTGGTTTATTAAACAACTTTTGCTCTTTAGTAAACGTATTTTACATAAAAAAACGTTAGCCTATGGTGTTGTCAGAATACACACATTTGAACCAAGCCGCCCATGCTTGTTTACAGTGGGCGGGTAGAGAGACCGGGGCGAATGCTGATTGGCTGCCTACTTTCACTCTCCGGAAAACTGTCGTTTACGGCTTCTGAAATCCGGCGTTTTTTTACCTTACGGGCATGGAAACACGGAAAACGTAAAAAAAACGTCTGTGTGTGGGAGCCTTAAGAATTGTTCTTACCTTCTTGACCCAGCTTCCTTCCTGGTCACCTCGTATTGCCAACGTAGGAGTCACCAGGATGACTCCCTAGGGTGGGCAACATAGGTGCTAATTGTTCGCAGAAGCTGCGACCGTGGACTTGGCGCAAAGGCCAAAGCCACTTGCAAAAAGGGAACCGCTTCAGTTTAGCGGTAGTCAAAGCCGTACCCAGGGGGTGGTTTAGAGGGTTCAACCCCCCCCCCCCGAAATTCATTTTATTATGGGGAAAATAGGAGAACATCTAATATCCAAAAAAATGCATACGTAAAACCCCCCCGAAATCTCAAAACCCCCTCCGAACCAAAATCCTGGGGACGGCCCTGGCGGTAGTGTTGCTCTATACTGATTTTGCACTCTTTTAAAAACTTTTATTCACTGATCTCTGTTTAAAAATTATATTACTCCTTTCTAGTTGTGATTTACTCAGTATTTGGTTTATATAGAGGCAATAAGTTTACAGCATGAAGATTTCAGTCACGATGGGGCCCCCTAGTACCGGGAGCCCCCGGGCCGTGGCCCAGTCGGCCCATGCCTTAAGATGGCACTGGGTACAAACTTGAATGCTTTCTCCGTTATCATGACCACAAGTGTTTTTTTGCATGGTACGTACAGTGCTGAGCAAAAAAACTTTACATGGGATTGCGCAGAGGTCTAATCTAGCCTCCTGAGGCTGATAAACTTTCATTAAGTGCTGAAGAGTCGCCAATCGCTGTCGAAGTGATGGTAGACCGCGAAAATTGAAAGTGTTTGATTTTGTAGAAAAACAAGGCAGATAACACGACTTATTGCATAAGTTACGCCATTGGTATTGTTGCAAAAATATTGCTCGATTTACTACTTAGAGGGATGGGACAGTTTACACGTGGGACAAACCGTACAAAAATCAGTAATAATGAACTACGACAGGTTTGGATCTGAAAAAAATTGTACACTTAGTGAATACGACGAAGCTTTCATGAGGAAATGTTCGTCGAAAAATATTGAACTGTTTTTGAGAAAATAAATAAAAACTGAATTTTTGGCACTTTTTGTAAGAAACGGGTCCTGATTATTTCGTTGTGGCACTCATAATGTGTATCTAAAAGTAAAATAAAAATTACTTTTATGTAGCTGACAAGTTGGAGAATAACTCCTCCAAAGGTTTGTTCTAAAATCGCCGTCCTATTTTTGCACGAGATTTTAAACTCCAAAGGGATGATTTAGTACGATTTGGACTCAGCCATTTGCATTGCCTTTTCTTGTTGTGAATAATCATTTTTACGAAATCGTGAGTTTCCTTGCACTAACTTGAGCTAGGATGATTCCTATATCGAAAGGGAGTATAACTGTTAAGTTTCGTTTAGATATTTCAAGTCTATTATGTATTTTTAAAGAAGGCTACCTATTTGTTTTCTTATGGCAAAACACACGGACAAATCGCACTACACCCAAGTCCAAACTGTATCCGCGGTATCTTGTTTTGGACAGTCGGAGGAGCCCCCAGTTTTCATGGGTGTTTGGTGTTATTGTTTGTGTTTTTCAAGCGTACAATACCTCATTTGACAGCCAGGACACCAGGCCATCTAACGAGTATAGTTTTAGGCTACAGTTTTGTCTCCACGTGAAGTGAAAAATAAACTACAGAAAAGTGTCCACACTGTTCCATCCCTCCTCTACCACCAGAACCAGAACACTTAGTGTCATAGATATTGTTGATATCTACATTCTTTATTATTGCTCTCAAAACATTTAGCTGCTGTCTGTTTTGATAGTCTAATCTTGACTGTGAAGACTAATTTGTTTGCAGCACAATTACAGTTCACGTAAATTTATTTAACGTTTCCTCTCGATGTCGAAATTCTGAGACAACTGAAAAAAATTTTCGTCCCTAATTTATATCAATAATAATTATTCAAAACAAACATTTTTTGCATATTTAATGTCAATAATAATTACGCAAAATGAATACTTTTTACATAATTACGTGCGAAAATTTTCAAACTGCGCGGTCTACCTTTCCCAAGTAACTGATTCGTTCGAGACCCATCGGTAGTTAATGAAAGTAAATCAGCCTCGGGAGGCTAGATTAGACCTCTGCGCAAATCCATGTAAAGGTTTTTTTGCTCAGCACTGTACAGTCAAGAGCAAAAAAAAAAAAACTAGACACAGAAAACCACAGAAGTCTAATCAGGCCTCTCGAGGCTGATTAACCTTCATTAGGTAGTGCAAGAGTGGAAAAGTAGCCACAGGCAACTTCTATACATTCAATGATTGATTACACTTCTTTTGCATTGTAACATTCCTTTGCCTACATACACCTTTAACCGATTGGTTTTATCTCTTTCGCCACTTAATGAAGGTAAATCAGCCTCGAGAGGCCTGATCAGACCTCTGTGGGTCCAGGTGGCCAGTTTTTTTGCTCTTGACTGTACGTTTAACACGAAATTCGGTTAAGAAGAAAAAAATTCGGTCCCTTCAATTTCGTCTTAACCGATTTCCACTGTATTAGTAAAACATGTTAATATTTTTACATGCAGCTATGTTTGCTGTTACTAAATATATTCACTTGGCGGCTAGAAAACAATAATTTACACTGATTAATTTCTAATCTAAATAATAGCAAAAACATTTTTCGTATTTTTTTGGGGGAAAGAGTTCAAAATTCGACTACAAAGCATCCTCCGTATTGTAAACGAAATCACGTGATTATCAAGAGGTTTGATTCACTTATCCATCTCAAGGCCTTCGATGCCTTCTAGCGCTTCTAGAAGCCTTCGATGCCTTCAAGGCTTGGCACAGGAGGCACCTGTTATGGATTTTTTGCTGTATGAGAAGTTTAGCGCAATTAGCGAATTATATAAGCAAATTAAATTTTACATGATCTTTGATGGAGAATCCACATTTTTAGGGATAACACTATTTCCATATGAAAAGGAAACAGGTTGATAGCCTACTGGTGTAAAAAGTTGTACGATATAACATACATCTTTATTTTTCGCTTCGAAAATGTTATTGCTCTTTTCGGTATAGGTCACTCTAATTAAACTAAGGAAGCCCATCTGAAAACGATGCCTGTGATCTTCCACTGGTGAAAAAATCTTTACACTGACTCAAAGGTACTAAAATATTAACGATTTAGGTAATCAACGCGCTATTTACAGCTATGATGTTACATGATGTTATTGTCCAATGCATACATGGACGGATCAGATCCAAAATGGATCTGGATCAGATCCGGATCGCAAAAAAATGAATCTTCTGATCCGTTACGGATCGCGACAGAAGTTCATACGGATCGCGGATCGCGATCCGAATCGCAAATTCGTATCGCGATCTGAGATCCGTGGTTTGAACAGGGATCCGTGATCAATTTCAAAAGATCCGCGATCCGTTTTCCGAGAGCTGTGGTTTGCTTAAAGATCCGCGATCCGTTTTCTTGAGAGCCGTGGTTTGCTAAAAGATCCAAGATCCGTTTCGAAGATCCGTGAAAGAACCAAGATCCGTTTTGAAAGAACCGTGGTTCTTAAAAAGATCCGAGATCCGTTTGTGAGGAACAGCGAACTGTGAAGCTTTTCCTCTTGAGTTTATCTTGTCGTTTTTGTCAAGTAAAATGCGGAAAAGTTTTTTTCCCCTTTGACCCCTTGCCAAGGAAATAGAGGGGCCACTCAAGACCGTGTAACTTTAGCTACATAGAAAAGGGGAAGAAACCCATGTGCAACGTAAATGTAGAGGCCATTGTAACAGACCCAGATGTAAGAGACGAAAACCGGTAAGGGAAATATACTTATGAGGGATACCCTGATATAAGAGAATCATAGTAAACGTATAAGAATATCTGAAACCCTGCAATTCTTCAACCCGATAAATACCATGAATTTTGGCGAAACATACAAGAATCTAATGTTCTTAACAGGGGCGTCGCGAGGGGGGGTTGGGGGGTGCACCCCCCAATAATCGGTAAAAAGCCGAGTCGGTAAAATTTTGGTCATACTCGGTAAAATGTAGTCGGTGAAATGTTTCCTAATACTAGATAAAGTATTAACTAAACCTCATAGAAGTAACTGTTCACGTTAATTAGCGTTAAAATATATTAAAGATAAACCATTAGCTAGCTATCGGAAAGATTTATTATACCTCTGGTTGTATAGTAAGACAAGCAGGGCTGAGGGGAGCTATAGGGATTGTCGACGGTTCAGTAGTAGAACCGCTGTTCCCATGGCCTTTACCGCGGTAACAAGAGAACTTCTTGCGTCTTGTTCGGTACGAAAACTCGTTGGCTATGTTCGCGGTTTTCTTATGTACAGCCAAAGCTCCTTATTCACGGATTCAGTATTCGCGGGGGAAATTTTTGTGACCGCATCTCTTTATTCGCGGCAAAAAAATTCGCTATTCGCTGACGGTGCGGGTTAACCTGGCATCGCTCTCGGGTTAAGTTCGCGAAATCCCATTTCACGACTGTTCGTAGCTCGTACACACTACGTTCGCAATCAACTTCACAGTAAAAAAATCCCCCACTTTTTGGTGGAAAAGGACCCCAAAAAGTGTGGGATACAGAATGGAGCTTCTTTGGCCCCAAAAATTGGAGGTCGGTCCCTCGCCCCAGAAAAAGGTACATACATCCCCCAAATACTGGTATACCGGACTAACAAGAAACTGGTGCTAACGCCCCCTAAAAATTGGTGACTTTTGTCCCCTTAAATTGGGTAGTAGTGGACCAAATTTAGCATTTAAATCATCCTTCTCACAGTGAAGAAGACCAAACTTTGGCAGACGAACGCGCTTAAACTTGTTATATATCTCCATTTACTGACTGTTTTGGGCCCTAATACTTGTCAATTCGATCACTCATAAAGTAGTAAAACAGCTTCAAATTTAGTTGGTGAACACCCTTATTATAGAGAGTCATCTGTGAAAATTAGAACTAAGCGCACATCACTTTTTACTTTCAAGCTTTTGTATTTTGGTAATGTGCCAATCATCTTTGTAATGTAAGATTTCTTGATTACAAAAAACAAATACATAAGTAAAAAAAACACATTCACAGAAAATTTCATATTCATTCACATTTCAATTCACAGATTTCAATTTTTTCATTCTTCCATGTGCAATTCCACAAATTTAATAGAGGGGCTAGATTTGTACTAGTTGTATTAAGAGAAGTGTAGGGAAAATACCTTTAGCATAAGCCATATTATACACATAATACGTGGCCATAATGCAAGCGACGGCTTCTTGGGTGTTTTGACACCCAAGTAAAAACTGCAACGTTACTCACATACATAGGAGAATCGTATATTTCTAAAAATATCATACAAAAGCAGTCAGATAAAACTTTAAATTGTCCAAGGCAAAGGTAAAAGCACTTAAAAAGGCACAAAACAGCTCAAAACACAAAATCAATCAATCGCACGTCTGTCTAACGTCACTATTCCTTTTCAACTAGTCGGTGGTCAGAAACATGCAAAAAGCGTGCAAG
>JAHZNP010001059.1:0-27709 GCA_020615345.1 Triops cancriformis
GTACTGGACGCAAGCTTTCGGTTTCGTCCTGGGCTGCAGATCCAATTTCTCCCACAGTCGGTTGAGCGGCGTAAGGGGAGTGGCCACGATAGAGGTAGTTTCCCAGTGGCAAGCATTCTCGGCGAAGAAATCGCAGCTGAAAGTCCCTAAACTTGCCATGCCTCGGGTCAAAGCGACGTGGAATGCCTGGCAGGACAAGTCTAGAGCGCAATTTCTGCGGCATTGCTGCGTCACTCCGCTCATACTCCCTGTTGCCATATCGTTACGGAAAATCGTGGTAATGAATGAAAATACTTTACCCAAAAGCTTGTCAGAGGCAAAGATAGAAGAGTTTAAGGTGGAGGTTGTGTAAGAAGTGTTAGTCACGAAGAAGAAATTTCTCGCTTCTCCTAGTACAAAGGTAACAATCAAAGGGAGGTGAAGGATTGATAACATAGAATAATTCATGATGCCTTGTGCTGCAGAGCTATCACAAGTCTCGTAATATTAAAGTTTGAAATCTCCCGAAGAGAAACGACAGTAACAAGATGGCAGCAGAAACTGAGAAATGGGTACTGAACCAAAGGAGTTGTCAGACGCTTCCGCGTTCGTTAGCCACTGTGGCTATGTGCCATTCGGATTAAGTCTCTTATTTTTTTATTCCAGATCGAAGGGTAACGTTGTTGTTATTGCCCTTTTTGCTTTATTAGCCGATATCGTCATTTCTAGCGAACCTCCGAGGACAGCCCGGACCAGAAATGCGGAAGAAAAAAATCTGGATCAATGCTTGGGCAACTAACCTTCCAGCTGGAAATGATTTTCTGCGACGAGGTCAAGAACGTAAGGAGCTTTTCAGCAGTTCATTGCACATGGGGCGGAATCCTTTAACAATTGCTTCTCATTCCTTGCTATTCATGACCTTGACCTTCCTCCTCTCATGACCTTGCTATTCGACATGAGTACAGAACGAAACTTTGCTCCCTTTTTTAACTTACAGTGTTGATATTTAACTTTGTCCTTAAATTTCCATTGAAATAAAGCTTTGGATTGTTGGCCTCTGCGTTGGAAACGTTTGATATTTCAGTAGCGCAGAGTTAAGCTGTCATCGCATTCGAAAATATATGTACTTCGAATGTAGTTTCGAATCGTAACATCTCGTGCACGTCATCGAGATTTTCTTTAAAAATGGCTTTGTAGTTTTGTAAAAAGCTTTTCAAAATATTATTTATTTTTTGCAGGAATCGTAGTTTAACACACTCAATCACAAGGTTCAATAGAGCCGCTTACAAGTATGTATTTACAGGAAATAGAATTCAAACCCAACTTTTAGTTTTGAAATTGTCATCTAGGAAATTTCAGACAACTTTTAATATGAAATATCTTACATCGGCTTATACATTCTTAATTTCATCACTCGTATCATTCCAGAGCTTAACTAAGTTTAAGGTGATTTTGTTTCATTCCCTTTCCCGATGCTTAATTGAACTCGACTTTTGTTCTCTATAATGAACCTTCCACCCACCTGATTTGACTAGGACGTTCGCCAAAAAGCATGGCTCCAGGAAGTTTGTGTGTTTTTAAGGCACTAATTGTCATATTTCACTTGTCAACTGGTTGACTGTCTATGTCGAATTATAAAAATCCGGGTCTTCGTTAAATACATCAATATTTCCAACGAGACTGCAGTCAATGCAATGGTCTTGTTTGAGTTTTCACATCCTATAGTTGGTTCCGAAAACTTTCTAATTTATCTATAACAGGCTTCTTATTTAATGTGAGATATTATTTGCGCACTGTTAAAAAACTTCTGCGATTTGTGGAGAAAAACGTCCACGAAAAAGGGGTAAACGAAAGTGCAATGTTTTCTTCTCACTTTTTCCGTCTGGAGTTTCCGAACTGCACTTTTAGGAGCTGCCGAGCTGTTAGAAAGTGAACCTTCGAATCTGCAGTATTAAGAAGTCTGGCTTCTAAACTTGCAGCCGGAGAACTGCACTTTTAGAAGTAGGGGTGTTTCAGTAATGTAAACTCTTATATGCAGTGACTAAAGTGCATTTATTTCTGTTTTTCGACGTTTTGTTTCCTTCAATACAAACAATTACAAAAGTATAAGGCACAAAAGCATAATATAACGGAAAGAAAAGGTAGCAAGATGAGACACAAATACAAACACACTCAAACTGAAGGAACTCAGGATAGAGGGAAATACAGTTATAATTCAATGGATACCGGCGCATGTCGGCATAAGAGGCAATGAAGAAGCTGACAAAGCGGCAAAGGAAGGAAAGGTGTCCAATAAGTTAATAGAGAATAGGATAAGTAGACACGAAGCCAAATCCATAACGAAAAAAGAAATTGAAAGAGAATTTTTAAGTGAAAACTCAAAAACTTGTTTTAAAAACCGAATACCTGGGGAGCAACAGATGGACAAGTATTAAGGTAAGAAGGGAGGCAATAGCGATGTTACGATTAAGGTGTGGGCACGGGAAAATAGGAGCGTGGCTCTTTAGATTCAATATAAGTGAAAATGCGGTATGCAGATATTGTGGGGAAGAAGAGGAAGATGTAAAGCATTTACTAATGGAATGTCACAACTTCACACATGAAAGGGATGTGTTATTCGAGAAACTAAGGAAAAGAAACATTGCGGGTAGGGGTGGACACCATTCTGGGTTTTGGGGACGAACCAATGCATCAGCAGGTCCTTATACAAAACGCAGTAATTAAGTACCTGAAACAGACGGAGATGATAAACGTAATCTAGTCGACTATACCTGGTTAGAGATAGAAATATTTTAAGTCTTAATCTCCCTTTTAATAGATAGATTTTTAAGATATTATGTTAATTATGACTACAACTGGTATACTTTGTACGTGTAATCCGAATCACTCCACGGTGCTTGGAAACGAAAGGATTAATAGTAATAGAATATAGGTAGGAGAAATAGACTGCCGAAGACGGCGATGCATGGCAAAAGCGATGCCGGCCGTCTGTAAAATTAACTAACTAACTAACAAACACACTCAACTACATTTGGAACACAAGTCTTTACAAATAAATGCAGCTCTGACACGGTCGATGGCTATTATGCTGGTTATCATATTAGGCCCATTGGTGCGTTTGGCGTTCTTTTATAAGTTTGTCGCTCAGTCTGCCAGCCGACACTATGAACTAGAAATTTTAAAGCTAGAAACTTTGATAAAATATTACTTGCATTCTTTTAAAGTTTGTTTTGAGACACTTAACAGCTCTGACACATTTGATGGCTATTATGCTGGTTATCATATTCGGCCCATTGGCGCGTTTGTCGTTCAGTCTGCAAGACGACACTGAACTAGAAATTTTAAAGCTAGTAACCTAAACTTTGATTACGCATTACTTGCATTCTCTTAAAGTTTGTTTTGATAGATACTTAACTCTTAAACACACTTTTTGATACATTTACTGCTGTTAGTTTGTCTCCTTGGACTTCCTACGGACTCTTGTGCATGACTGTTTACATTTTGTTTTCATTGTTGTTCCTTCCTGTGTTCGTTATGAAAAAAACACTGCAGAAACGGCGAAAATCGGGACTGCTAAACTTGCATCCTTTCCTCTCTCTTTTACCCCGTGTCCGGTTTCTAGAGCAGTCGCTACAGAAGGTGAACACTGGAGCTGCCAAAAGTGCAGCTTTTTCCTCATATTTTTTCTTATGTACGCTTTCTGACGGTGACGTTGCAGAAAGTGCAGCTTGTCTGCAGCAAATGAAGCACTTTAAGTGTCAATTTTCGGGCCCATTTTTAACAGTGCGTACAGAACAAAATTTAACGCAGAATCCTTTTATATGAATACCTCATTTGATAAAAGATCGAATTCCTTTCATAGCTTTTTCTGTTATTGCAAACAGCTTCTTTAAGTAAAGATGTACTCGTTTGTTTGTGCTCCTATTTATTTTTATCACTGATTCAATACCCACTTGTAAAAACTGAGTGGAAGAGGTGTCAGATAAAAAGCCTAAATGTGATAAGACAAAGATTAAGTATTGAAGAGAAAAGCGATAAGGAAGCGTAAACGCTAAGCGAAGAGGCCTCAAGTGAAGCTGCGAACTTGTGTGCTGTAGTAAGTCACGATTTATTGCTACCAAAAATGGACGCTATTTCCGAAAAATCCAGTAAAGTCAAGGACGATGGCCTTTCGGCTATGACGGCGTCCATTTTCGTTATGGCTAATATGGCAGGAAGCGGGGTACTGGCATTACCAGGCGCCGTCGCAGAATCGGGTATGCGAAAAGAAACCTTTACACTCCTACAAAAAGCACGTGAGCCTCATAATATAACCTGTTCTAACGCCCATTGTCTTTCTAGGATGGATTGGTTTACTACTTATTATTGTATTCTGTGCCGCTTCCGGTTATCTGGGAACTCGCTTGGCGGCTTGCTGGGTCATCCTTGAAGAGAGATTTCCTGAATACAGAAACGGTGTTCGTTCCCCTTACGCCGCCATAGGGTATCACGCTTATGGGAAGCCGGGGCAGTAATAATAATAATAATAATAATTCACTATACTGAACGAAAACTAATTCTTGTCTATCGTCAAGGATGTTGGTGTCGATAGCCAACAACGTTAGTCTGTTCGGCGTGTCCGTCGTATTTCTCATCCTGTGCTCATCTACTTTAGCCGACTTGCTGAAAGAAATAACGCCTAGTCTAACCACGTGTGCGTGGGAACTCATTGTAGCAGCTGCGCTTTGTCCTCTCACTTGGTTTGGAACACCGAAAGAGTTTTGGTATGACACTTTTCGCTTAACTTCCCTTAACTTAAGATATATTAAACTTTGGTTTCTTTTGAATAGGTGGGCTGGTTTCGCTGCTTTACTCACTACTGTTATTGCATGTCTCTTAATAGTAGTGCAATGTATTATAGACAGCCCCGAAAGCGAGCCAGTATACCCCAGCCCCACGGCGCGTTCCTTTTTCTTAGCTTTCGGCGCCATTTTGTTCTCGTTTGGCGGAGCGTCAGCATTCCCCACCATTCAGAACGACATGAAAGATAAAACTCAATTTTCTAAAAGTGTGACGCACGGATTTATCGGTAATTTAATGTTCCAACCAAAGTTCCTTAATAATGGATGTTTTTCATACAAAAGGGCTTGCCATCCTTTTTCTTCCCGTCGCCTGTGCCGGGTATATCGTTTACGGTGGCCAAGTGCAACCCAACATATTCGATTCCATTTCTGACGGAACACCGAAAGTGATTGCCCAAGTTTTGATAGCTGTTCACGTTTTCTTCGCGTTCCTGCTAGTGTCCAATCCCATTTATCAAGAGCTTGAAGAAACGCTCAAAGTTCCAAATAGTAAAGACGTCAAGTATATTCGAAATTTTAAATAACGTTTTATTGCAACAGGTTTCAGTTGGAAGCGATGTGCGGTGAGAACAATGTTGCTCCTCCTCGCTCTGTTCATCGCAGAATCGGTGCCGAGTTTTGGAAAGGTTCTGGACCTAGTTGGCGGATCAACCGTTTCACTTTTAACATTCATTTTGCCTCCTCTCTTCTACATGAAGCTTGTAGATATGGGAGACACGAACAAAAACATCAGGTATATGCGGGCCTATTATCTTCCAGAATTAATTCTTTACGTTACAGTACCATTCCTTTGCACGAGAGAATCTTCATGTGGGAAGCGATTGGTGTGGGCATAGTTGGAGGCGTGGCTGCGACATACAGCGCACTTCTAGAGATCGTCGGATCGAACAGCTTCGAACAACCATGCTATCTTTGAGACAAGAAAATAGACGAAAGCATACAATAGGATGCAATGGGTGCAACCATACATTCTAATAAAATTGTGTTTATCGTAGAGTTATAGGTTTCTGTGCCGCAAATTGTATAACCGTAGACAGTCTGTCTTCCATTTTACGTCTCGAACAATTCACGTGTGAAGAAAAATATGTATATAAAAAGCTCAAAAACTATAGTGTAACTACTCAAACATGTTCCTGGGAAAGGGTTAAAGTCTATATCGTGCTGCAGACTCGACATAACTGGCGGACATGACAAATGAGTGTAGTCGTTTTCACATTTTAAGCGTTCTCTGTTAAGAAAAAATTGCGACGTCCTCGCATGTTGTCACTTTACTATTCATATACTAGAAGCACTACCTTGAAAGTGCACACCTTACATAAACTTACAGGTATCAACACAGGTATAAAAAGTCAGTTAAGTGAGCCTTTTTAATTCCATTTCTGTAAAATGCTAGAAAAATCTGTTTCTTTCGCACTGCAGGATAGCTGTCTTTTTACTCGCTCGTGTGAAATTATGGATAGGTGACAGTTGGTAGAGCTTCAAATGCACTACTCTGTAACTTGTGCTTCACTTCAGAAAATCTATTTAAGGTATTGCGTATTTATTGTAACACAACAGTAAAACAGAGAAAGCCTTTTTGCAAAGAAAGTAGCAAAATGAGATTTCCTAGCAATGTATTATTTCATGCAATCTTTCATATTTGCCTATTGAAATGTATTTACCAGTAATTTGCGTTATACAAGCCTTAACACTGACAACCCACCCCAGACGTAGAAATGTGCATTGCGTCAGTTATATATTTTTTGACTCTGTTGCCTCGTTTCTTACTTGGCCCGCCTCTTCAACATAGCTTACCGACCCTTCGATTCATGTTTTTATTCCGTTTGATCCATTCTACTTCATTCGTATCTCATACTACCAAAGTTAAGACTCTCAACAACCAACGATGAGCATTCTTGCTTGCAGTTATGTTAGCATGGGTTATTTCTCCCAAGCTGTAGAGAAGGCGGACGACTTTGTCAAAAACCCTTCCCCCGTTCTTAACGGGGGCGCGGAGACACCTCTGAAAGACAGCCCCTTCTGAGAAGGATGCGAGTAGCCGAACGCAAAACCTGTCTGTGTTTACACGGTCTTGGTGGACCTGGTCTCCCGTCAGTTTTCAACTTTAAAATGGGTGAGACAGTCCGTGTCCCCCGAGATGCTGCCACGCCGTCATTTTGGAACTCTTTGAATTCAGTTGTTTTTACAGTTGGTTCGGTAATTTTTGTATTTGGCTCCTTCAGAAATTCACTCACCTGGTAATTTACACGTTTGTTTTCCCACACCGCTTCTGGATAGTTCGCGAGGAAAAATTAGTGTGAACTTTCGAGATAATGCACTTCGTCATTGTAATTATGTATCCTACGGAAGTAGGCGTTTGTTTCACATTCCTTATGACGTACGACGTACGAAGATAACTGAATAACGAGGTGTCTTTCATTGATTTCCTCAGGTAAACCCCGAGAGACCGTACTTGCTGTAAGCATAGTAACTTGTTAGGATACGCGTTTTAGTGTCTTTTTCGTCGACGTTTCCGTTGCGATTACGCTGTGTATTACTTGCATATCAACAGAGAAGTTGGCTCAAGGAAATCTGAACTTTATTATCTAGTCTATTAAACTTTGTTACCGCCTTTTGAAGCCGTTCGTATCAGTCGGAACTCGGTGACCTTGTCATGTGTACTTTTCGTTAACGTTATAATCCAGAACGAGAAGGAGTCATTCCATTTTTTTCTCCTTGGTAGCGTCACGGAAAAACAAAAATTGCGTAATCTTTTCTCGTGATATCGCACCCATAAGACAAAGTCAACGTGTCATGCTCGTCACGTAAACTCAGTAGTACGTGTAGACCGTAATTTAAATTTCTGTTTGATTTTGAAAGCTGTACCCCGGAGCCCAATTCCACTATCTTCCGATGTGCACGTTTGTAATAGAAACCGTACAACGTATTAAGATTAGATCAAGGTTGTAGTTTAGGCTTAGCACACGAAAAGAGTGACGTACTTTACGATGTAATTCTGATTTAAAACCCTTGAATTGCGTTCTGCTGAATTAATGGAAGTTAATAATATATAACAATTAAATCTCACAAACTCGATTCTCTTTCAGCCTCCAGAAGCTTCAAAGCCAAGTTAATCTATGATGTTTCTTTCAGCTTCGCAATCAGGAATTTGGATTGTTATACGCACGTTGTTAGAAGAGAAGGAAAAGTAACTGTACCACATTCGTTTTCTTATTGTGCGCATAAAATTGCAATCCGTTTTATTTGTGTGTTTGTAAGTAAAGGATGTTCGTAATTACCCTAATTTCATTTGTTCGAAGTGTCCTTGAAGAAAGGTGTGCTTCGGGGTTAGTAATTTTCCGAGTGCGAGATCGTATCTACTTGCACGCAACCCGGAAAATCCCCGAATGGTACAAGGAAACAAGAGAAGCTCGAATCTGTACAGGGCAAGATGTGACAACAGTGTTGAGGTCATACGGCCATACATTATAATTAGATTTTTGTCGATATCAGCAGCTTGAGTAGGCAGTAAAGTGAATAAGGTATCCATGCGAACAGAATAGTTGCTGTTCATTTGTATATTCACTCGCGATCATCGTTACGTAACTTGTGCAGTGAAAGTCTCGCTATAACGAAACTTACTTGTAACAATAGGTCGACTCCTATACAAAAGGTAGACCTGCGAAGTCTGAAACGGTTTGGTAAATCGTGTGTAACACGATTTAAAATGTTGCCTTATTGATGTTCGGAGTTCATTCATTCTAAACAGTTTTCAACATTGGATAGCAAGGTTCAGTAGAGCCACTTAAAAGTATAAAATTTACCGAAAACGGATTTCCAATCCGTCGTCTAGTTTGGGAATTTTCACATACGAAAATTCAGTAAACTATTAGGTGCTAAATCCGAAACCAACCGACGTATTTGAATCCTGTCCTCGCCCAGTAAATTTGGAAATCGGTGATTTAGTTATTTCGATATTAGATAGTTCGAGGCCGGAGATAAAGAAATGCGTTCCCCAAAAAAGTTGAAGTTTGGTTCGCTTTTTACAAATTGTCTAAACACTTTTTAAAGGAAAAGAAAACTCCACGATGAGCAACTAGGTATTACAATCCAAAACTTTACTACTGAAATTATTTAATGAAATACCTAGTAGTTTTGGCAAAACCGGTGACGACGTTTAGCACGTGATTCCCTTATACCACGCTTAGGTGCACCGTAGCCTTAAAATATACGATGTAAACTGGCTAAAAAACCGTGGATATATTTCTCGGATTCGCAATGGAGATTATAGTTACGCATGTCCGTTTAGTTTATTCCCTTCGCGCATTTTCACTTTGTAAGAGACCGAAAGAGAAATGTATCATTATACATTACTTTATACATACTACGTACCAATTGCATTCGTAAAACTAAAAGCGCACGAGAGGCTTATTCAAGTTCTAAAATAATTGACATTGCACAAGCACGTTTGCTTGAAGCTTGAAATGGTTCGCATATCATTAGGTTTACGGTGGGATACTTAAAAGTGCGTTTTGCTTACAGGTATTTGGAACAATTTTGGGGGGCTTCCGGCAACTTCTGGCAATCGCTATGGACCCAGTTCTTAACAGTATTCGGCGACGATGTCTTTACTTTGACTGTCTTTGGTAAGCTGCGTATCGGAGTGATTACTGCGACTGATTAAACCTGTACTAATGCTATTATCTTAGGTACAAACATTCTCGCGTTTACAGTTTACTGGACTGTGGGAGGGGTTTATACCCTGTTTGATCTCACTCTCGCACCCGAAGTGCTTCGAAAGTACAAAGTGCAAGCCGGAACCAATGAACCAGTGGATCGCCAACGCTTGTTCCAAGTATTTACTCGCAAAATTGTGAGACATTTCAACGCTAATGTTGCTAAATTTAGGTGATTCGGCAAGTTCTTTTCAATCAAATCGTGGTAGGAATTCCTTTCGCCTACTTGGCTTACCTGACTTTTCAATGGCGTGGCTTACCCGCTTTACACGAACTCCCCACCTTCCACTGGGTCCTGTGCGAGATGGTCGTCTTTATTTTAGCCGAGGAGATTTGCTTTTATTATTCACACAGGTAAGCTGTCTTTCTTGAACGGTTCATTATTAGAAGAGTTCATCCATTCCTTTCTTACAAGGGAAAGAGAGTAACATCACAATTCAGTGGGAGTCATTTAGGATTAAAGGAATTAGTGCTGAAAGGTTTCGCCAATGAGAAGTTTCTTTGAAACCCCCCGCAACTTTTGGTCGTGTATTACTCTATTTGTGAACTTTTAAATTCTTCTTACTCGTCAGACTTAATTATGCGACTTCTTACGGTTTGTAGAACACAGCATTTCGTAGAGCACAGCATTTAGTCTGAATCGGATGCTGTGGACCAAAACGAACGGCGTTCTCGACTTCACGTTTTATGTGAATTAACGATTGGGACCTTTCTTTCGTTTAACTTAGTTTACTTTAATCACAAGTAAGCCAGTCTAACAACAATGAATTTCGAAAGCGCCGTGACACGTCCAACTTCGTCAACGGTTCAAGCAAGAGTGTCCTAAGGGCGTGTTGCAGCGGAAAAGACGATCATTTCATTGTTGCAACAAAGAATTTTCTTTGGGAAGACGGAATATTCAGCGGAGCTCTTGCAGTCTGGAAACGGTAAAATGGATATAAAACCATGAAAAAAGAATACTTTCACGGATTCCTTTCGGTTTGATTCTGGATTTATTAATTTATTAAAAATACGTGACCATTTACGTAGCAATATAAGACCAGGCTACGGCCTACACGAGTATTGAAAAAAAGGGAAAAAAGTAGAAATAAGTTGTTTGTGAGGAACGAAATATTGTCTTGTAGTGTAACGCCCTCAAACCTATTTGTACAATATTAGATTTTTTGGTGTTCTTGTATAGGTTGTTACATCATAGAAAGATCTACAAATATATCCACAAGCAGCACCACGAGTGGACCGCGCCAGTAGCTGTAACAGCCATCTACGCGCACCCTGTTGAACATATTTTCTCGAACCTCGTCCCACCTTTTATCGGACCACTCATCATGGGTTCTCATTTGGCAACTTGTTGGCTGTGGTTCTGCATGGCATTCTGCAATACCTTGAACGCGCATTCCGGTTACCACTTACCGGGTTTTCCGTCGCCAGAAGCCCACGATTTCCATCATTTGAAGTACGAACGTTCTTTTTTTTGCGGGGAGGTAAGCTCTTCACAACGTACTTTTTTCTTAGATTTACTCAATGTTATGGCGTCTTGGGGGTGCTGGACTACTTGCATGGCACTGACAAACAATTTCGCGAATCCGTCGAGTTTACGCGCCACGTCACGATGCTCAGTTTGGTGCCCGCTACCGAGTGTTTTCCGAATCCAGATAAAAAGAAGTCCGTTGAAGGCAACTAACACATATATCATGTTCAGGGGTGCAGAATTCCTGGTTTATCCTAAAATTCCTTCTTGGGCACTACAGTGTATAATTATCCCGCTTGGTTCAGTTAGATGGAGTATACTACTGCTAATCTTTACTTCAGACAGTCATCTGTATATGCAAACAATTTGATCAATCAATATACCCGTGTAATATGAAAACTACGTTATAGTCGATATATCCACACTTTATGCGATAGAGCCACGGTTGCAATTTTAATATCACTTTATGATTTCAATCGTTCCTGATTGAAACGTCACGTTTCCGATCATGAAGGATGGAAACTTTTCAGTGAAATCGTAAAGATTGAAACGTTTCAAATGTAAAAAGACGTAGGAGCGGTCTCTGACAATAAATAAAAGCGACCAACTAAATTTCCCCTCCACTGCTCGAAAAGCCAAGTAATGTAACTTTGGTTTCATACTGTGTAACTATAGAGGGAGCGAACAATTCGATTGAATTACAGTCTCATAGAAAACATCTGTCCCAGATTTTTCGTTAGCTCGTGTATTAGCCCAGTACATTTCCGCCACTCTCGACAGTTCAGGCTGCCAATTGGACAGGTGCGGGGGCAGGCAGCTCTTGCAACTTGGCCGCGGCCTTGGCTTCCTCAATAACTTGTGTTTCATCCTTGGGTTCCAAGATGGAGACGTGGTCGGGCAAGGGACGTTTGGGTCCGATTTTGTTGTTGGGATCCCACGGCAACATGATCTTCACCTTAATACCCAACACACCCTGTCGCAACAAGACGTGGCGAACGGCGGTGTCTACGTACACGTTGGTGGGTTCTCCACTGTGGATCATGAGGCCGTCGACGAACTTCATGGACTTGGCACGCTGACCACGCAACTTGCCGGAGACGACCACTTCGCAACCTTTGGCGCCACTTTCCATGATGAAACGCAAGACACCGTAGCAGGCCCTACAGCCAAACAAAATTAGATCTTTGACTTCTCTTAATGTAATAATCTTAACGTAATAATCTTCACTATCATTTAAGTAACGAAACCAGTAAGAAAAAGTAAAAAGATAACCGGCTGGCATTCCGGAACAGTAATATGTACGAGAAATTACCTTCGGACAGCGAGACCGCCAATGAGCTTGTATCTCAAAGATTCGGCTTGGGCGATGGCGCACAAGCCACGGGTAGCCACCTTTTCGGCGTAGAGTTCGACAGCTCCCTCGGCGAAACCGAAACGTTTCTGTACCACGGATGTGAGCTCACGGATTCTGCGGCCTTTCTCTCCCAAAACGTTCTGGGTACGGGTGGCCAAAATGATGATTTCAGTACGGGTGGGGGCCAAACGTACTTCCACTCCAGAGTAGCCATCTTCGGCCAATTCCTTGGTGAGGAAAGAGTTCAATTCGGCTTTGAAGACTCCGCCGGAAACGAACTGCCAATAGACAACAAAACAATTATTAATGACTTATTTAAATTGACAAGCACGTCTACACGAAATAACATGCTGATCGTAATTGTATCGTTATCGGCGACTTACTCGACACGCAATTGTATACAATGTTGTGCATGACCTCTTCTCTAGCTCTTGAAACCTTAAAATTTCGTGCAGTCCAACCCATCAAAACAAAGGACTACAACTACTGTAATGTGCCTTTCTTGCAAGAGAACTTATGTTCAATAGTAATAAGAATTCTCGTTATAGCGTGACATTAATCTGCTAGTGCCTTTAGATCGAAATGAGAACTTTAGGACTAGATCTTAACGTACTCCGATATCACAACATTTGGCTTAAAAGTTTGCAAGGGGACTAGCCCAAGGTATTTGCACAAGAAAGGCTACTCCAATCACTTCACCTGCACACCAAATTTAGAAAAGTGACAACTACCAGTCGAAAATGATTTGGATTCAATGTTTCTCACTGGTTTCACACAGTATTGTAAGCATTAGCTTACGGAGATCAACACATGGTAATCGCAAAATATCACAGTAATCCTATGAGCTATCTCTCAGTAATCTGCAAAAATTGATTAGACATTGATCTAATATAACATCGAATTATACCTTTCGCTTCTTCGATATTTGTGTTGCCATGTTTTTTCAAGAAAAATACACTGTCCGACCGTCGTTAACGGGGAAACGTCAAAAGGAAGGCAAAGGCTAGTGAGAGGAGGTGGGTGTAGGTGATGCAGTCGCTGTTCAATGCTATCGTGTTTATCGCCATCTGGAAAAGTTGCTGGATACTCTTTCAATTTCATAGGTCCAAGAAGTTTGTTTATCATTTGACAGAAACTGATAAATCTCGAATGATTTATGATTTTCTTCGCATAATTTCTGTGGTTATGACTGTAATTTCAGCGAACGACCAAAGCCTTGACTACGATCTCGCGTTTAATTGACTGCCAAAGGTAAAACTATCTCTCATTTTTCGATTAAGAATTACGACACAAGAAGATTATTAGTTGAATATACTTGAAAATTTCGGAGCAGTTTTCGTATATTTTCTTTTGCGTCATTCATTTCATTTATTAAATCAGAAATGTTTGGGGAGGTTTTGATACAGAAAAATCGACACTCCATTTTCATTAAGTATATTGCAATTAAAAATTATCGAAATTTTCTGTCTCTCACTACACATTGAGAGTTTTCTGTGCATTTAATATACCGAGCCAGCCTCAGAACAGTTCGGGCGGCTCATTTTTGAAAGAAGTAAACCGAAGTTGTCCGCACAGATGGCGTGCGCGACTGGCTTTGCTCCAATGGCATGAGCGCTTGCTTGTGACTTTACCTTCTCTACTGGACCATTCCATTTCATAGTGCGTTTGTCGTGTCTGGGTGTTTTCTGTAGTGGACAAAACGCCTTTTTTGGTCAACGCGTCTTTAGAATTTCGCTTTGTAGAAGTGTGATACTTGGATACCGTTCCTGTCAATTATTGAATTCATCCCAACTTCGTAAAACTGTCATACGACAATGGTAACCACTATGTTATTCGTTATTTTAAATATGACTAATGTTCGAATGTAGTCAGATCGATAAACCTCCCTGTCACATGTGCAAAAAACTTCGTCTAATCCTTAACAATGGAACTAATGTCACCTTCGCTTAGTCCATTAACTATATAAACGCGTTTAACGGTGGAATGTTTGACAATAACCTATAGATGCATTCGAACATGAGTGCCGGTTAGTGACAGCCTAGCACGTGACAAATTCATTGTAGTTCTCCATAAAGAATGGTACCTAAGCCATGAATTGTCTTGTGTTTTAAGGCACATTGTTAATCTTAGAGACTTTTTCTTCCTTAACTCTTATTTGAGGTTAGTTTTCCTGTTTGTACCTCACTTTGATCTAATTTCTGATCTGTTCAAAGTCTAATTTCAACACGTCTAGTTAATGCAAACCTATTTTAAAGACCTTCCTAAATTTTGCTATTTATTTTCGTGGGGGATATGGATGCATTATCACACATTTAAGAATAAGGGCTTCTCTGAGTAACACCTGTAATCTTTTCCCTATATGTTAAAGTATAATAATGGAATTCATTATGAAAATCGTCCAATAGTAAAGATTTTTATTCTTTTGAATCTTCTAGGTCTCATTACAGCCAGTGCGTATTTTGAAAAATGAAGCCGAAGAAGAAAGGGCTGAAACTGCGCGTTTGTCCAGCTTCGTTGGTGCAATTGCCATTGGTGAACTGGTCAAAAGCACCTTAGGACCCAAAGGAATGGACAAAATCTTGGTCGGGATGGGTAGGAACGAAGGACAGGTAAAACTTTCTTTTATTTTCCTAGAGGCCCTGATTAAAAATTCCCCTTTCTATTTCTGTTTACTATCAAGTGATGATTCTGCGTCATTCTGTGTTTCAAAAAATTCAATCCTCCTTTTTTGCTATCTCTATAATTATTTATTTTGTTATTATTATTATTATTATTATTATTATTATTATTATTATCATTATTATTATTATAAGTATTATTTATTTTTATTTTAGAAAAAAATCCTGTTGTCATTAAACTAAATTAGTATTTTTAAATTAAAATTCTTATTATATGAAAAAACTATCATTATGTTATAATTATTATTATTATTATTTTAGTGTTCACTTTTTTACCTAAGATTTTTTTATTTTACATTATATTCGAGTTTTGTGTAATTCCTACTTTTTTGTTAATTATAAGTTGGGATTACCACCTTGGTGGCGTGTTAGTTTGGACCTTTTAATGTCCAGACCCTCTCAAATTAAATTTGTGGCCTAATTAATACACTGCTTCTTGAAATTCAGGTGGAAGTGACCAACGATGGAGCTACGATACTGAAAGCGATTGGAGTTGATAACCCTGCAGCCAAAGTCCTCGTGGACATGTCCAAAGTTCAGGATGATGAAGTAGGAGATGGAACAACGTCTGTGACGGTCCTGGGTAAACTTTCAAAAATAGTTTGTTAAAAAATCCATGTATTTAACTGCGACTTTTCTTTTGGTAGCTTCTGAACTGTTGAAGGAAGCTGAGAAGCTTATTGAGATGAAATTCCACCCCCAAACAATCATTGCTGGTTGGCGCAAAGCTTGCTCCGCCGCGAAAGAGGCGCTTACCAAAGCAGCCGAAGACCATAGGTACTATATGTAATAAAATCTTCGCATTTTCTCTACTTAGCTTTTCTTATTTTCAGTGCTAATCAAGAAAAGTTCCGAGAAGATTTGTTCAACATTGCCCGCACAACGCTGAGCTCGAAAATTCTTTCACAGAACAAGGATTTCTTTTCCAACATGGCCGTAGATGCCGTCCTTCGCTTAAAGGGTTCTGGTAACCTCCAAGCTATCCAGATAATCAAAAAGCAAGGCGGTACTATGTTGGACTCGTTTCTTGACAGCGGTAAGTAGATTTAAAATGATCAGTTTTGTCAAATTGCCTCCTTCAATTTTTATTTCCTTGTTAGGGTTTTTGTTGGATAAAAAGGCCGGTCTTAACCAACCTAAAAGAATCGAAAATGCCAAAATTCTCATTGCGAACACTCCCATGGACACTGACAAGATTAAAGTATTCGGATCCCGCATTAAAGTCGATTCCGTGGGTAAGGTAGCTGATCTAGAGCTGGCCGAGAAGGAAAAGATGAAGGAGAAAGTCGAACATATTCTGAGACACAACATTAACGTATTTATCAACAGGTATTTGATATTTTTATGACTTTCCAGCTCTTAAAATTTTCTGCTTGCAGGCAATTGATCTACAACTACCCCGAGCAGCTATTCGCCGATGCCGGAGTCATGGCCATTGAGCATGCTGATTTTGATGGAATTGAACGCTTAGCTTTGGTAACAGGGGGCGAAATTGTTTCAACGTTTGGAAAGCCAGAGCTGGTGCGTCTAGGAACTTGTGATCTCGTAGAAGAGGTAAGGCCACTGATTGAAACAATTTTAAGAAAGATGTATCTTTCTGTAACGGTTTTTGTAACAGAACATTATAATTTTTGTAGCGTAACAAGAAGTATAGAACCGTAGGAGTCATCTATGTGAGAAATTTTTTAGTGTTCTATTTATATTGTATTCTTTCTCATGTTATTTTGATGTTGTATTCTTGTTTTCGTGTTATTTAGTTTTCATGTTATTTTCTGTCTATATTTTCATGTTAGGTCTGAAGTTCCTCACTGTGTTAAACTTTTAACAATTAACTTATATATTCAGACTAGCCTACGTCTTAGAAGCTAAAGTTCTTCACAATGTTTAACCTACATTGTAATTAGAAACAAAATTCTTTGCGTTTTAGTAGCGAATGTAGGAAAACACTGTATTGTAGTTTTCTCCCAACAGGATGTAAACCTTCTCGTAATCAAGTTTGTTGTTAATTTGTTCCAGGTTATGATAGGAGAAGACAAGTTGCTTCGTTTCTCTGGAGTTCCTCTGGGCGAGGCTTGCACTCTGGTTTTGAGGGGTGCCACCCAGCAGATCCTTGATGAGGCAGAACGTTCGTTGCACGACGCGCTTTGCGTCCTGTCGTCCACTGTAAAGGAACCTCGCACAGTTTACGGCGGAGGTAACAACTTAATTAAGAAAGTCTCCAGAGGTTTTGATTCATTGTCGTATGTTAGTATTATTATTATTATTATTATTATTATTATTTCTGTTATTGTTTCTATTATTATTTTTTATTATTATCATTTCTTGCAACAAGTAAGGCACAAAGCCTCTACGAAACATTCACTAAGTTCAAATTAGTTTGGGTTTACATTATTTGCGACTTAATAACACTGTTTGGGATTTTCGGGTAGTCAGAACTATATGTATTGGTAACTTTTAGAACAGGAAATTTTTCTCAAATTTACCAGTAGTTTATTTATGAAGATTTTGGAGGATTTCTGGTCTCACTAATTAGAAAAGCGTCAGTTGAAGTCTTTAAAAAATACTAATGTTGTTTCTTATACTCGATCCGTTAAGGTTGCAGTGAATTACTGATGTCCAATGCTATCTACAACGCTGCTGCACAGACTCCAGGCAAGGAATCTATCGCAATGGAAGCCTTTGCTCGGGCGCTGCAGCAGCTTCCAACAATTATTGCAGATAATGCAGGATTTGACGCTGCGCAGCTTGTTGGTGAATTACGAGCGGCGCATGCCAATGGCAATCATACAGCCGGGCTAGGTAATGCGAGTAGGATCGATTTACTCTTTTTAATATAAGTTTGATTTTAGATATGGAGAGCGGCACGACTGGAGACATGGCTAAGCTGGGTATTACCGAATCCTTCATGGTCAAACGGCAAGTTCTTCTGTCGGCCTCTGAGGCTGCAGAGATGATCTTGCGTGTCGATGATATCATCAAAGCAGCACCCCGAAAACGTCAAGTTGACAGGAGTCATTGCTAATTTTGCTGAAATGCACGAACTTTAACGTCAAGCCTCTGCTTTGCTTCAACCGTTCTCGAACAATTTTTGTGGCTTAATACACTGGAATTAACCTCCAATGCTCGTCGCGTCTTACTGTTCTATTCGGTCAGATTCGTCTTTTTCTATGGACGCAGTCTGTGGGAAGTTGGCGGAACTTTTCGTCAACGTAGCTCAGATAATTGTAAAACACGTACTTCGCAGGCGGATCCTTCATTCAAACTTGTAAGAGACACCTCCAAAATTGCCTTTATGAAACGCAACAAATTGTACCTAAAAATTCGAAAAAAAAATATCCAGTTGCTGAATTCTGGTATTTTTCAATACATTTTTAATCCAAAATTTATCATTTTTCAAATTCCCGCCGAAAATAACGTCCTCCTCCCGAAAACTCCGGCCTCCCATTGGTGGAAATTCAAAAAAGTAGGCGTGGTTACGTTTGCGAGCTGGAAAGGCCTTTTCCGGGTTATTTTCCATAAGAAACAATGTTGAGCAAAGGGCTACCCCTTCAAAAATCGTGAAAAAGTGGAACTCCGCCTTCCTTCCCTTCCTTGCTCCTCCCTTGGCTGGCTCCTACCGCTCGTGCTCACTCCTGTTTCCCATGCAGTTCGGTTTCCCGAACCCCTTGGTACTCCAGATGTAAGCACGATAGATAGGAACCGTGCCAGGGAGAAACTCGGAATAGGAAAGGAAGGAGGAATCCGGTCTAAATCTCCCAAGGTCCTGGAATTTTATAATATAAAATAACCATACCCCACCAGGAATCGAACCTGCGACCTCACGATCACGGTGCTTACCGCTTAGACCACTTGGCCAATTCACTCTTATCCATAAAGAACTGATATTCCTATATAAATTTCGCACACAGACACTGTGTATAAGCGCACGTCTTTTAAACCTCTGCAAGACATTTCGCTCAGGCAAATTTGCTCCAATAATACGTCATACATCATACGTATTTTTCTCTCGTTAATAAAGAATGAATCGCTACATAAAATAAGTTTCACGATGGTTTCATGAGAATTGCATTTAATATTCAATAAATGGCACAGCAATTGTGGATATAGAAATACAATTATAAACGCAGGAACAGTTAGTTATTACTTCTGTGTTATTTTCTAAAGCCTTGGCGAAAAAGGACTCGCATTATTGTCGCCTGTTATTTTCTCCTCTTCTTTTAGAACAGCTTCATCCGCTTCTTGATGTCGTTACGTCTCCATTCCGGCATGCGGTACTTAACCGTTAAATTGCTCCAAGATTTGGGAAAATAGCACGAAACATTGCCTCCTTAAGAAATGGAACCTTCAAAATTTTACTTGTTGCCAGTACGATGAAACAGTAACCACGAGCTATAGGACGCAGCTTTCCCATGCGATAGAATTTCCAATTTCGAACACGTTGGCAGCAGTAACGCTTCAACACGTGTGGCCAGTAGCCCACCCGCGTTATCTTCCAAACTTTCGTGCCTAGCTTGAAAAGATAGAATTAGCCGTTTGTCCTTGTTATAATGGACTTCTTCCAGCAAGAAAACAACGATTATAGATACTTCTGTAGCAAGGTCGCCCGAAAATGAAATCGCGAATATTGTCGCGTGTTAAATGGTCAAAGTCCGTGTTAAATGGTCAAAATACCAAACTACAAGGTTACATAGCCTAAAACATAGTACAAAGCAAAACTTTCGTCATAATATTATCGAAAAATACACAGCAACAGACTTCATTGGATGATACGGGTGTCACGTGGGACTTGAACATGAAGTTAAGTTATGTTGTGAGGCTAATTGAATCGAAGTTAACACGATGCCAAAGTAATACGCACAGAAATAATACAAAATAAACTGGTAGAAAATAAAATATGAAAATGCTACAAAAATGTCTTAAAACGCAAATAAAAATTATATAAAATACAAGTAATAAAAAATAGAAAACCTGAAGATAAGACCTTTACAACCAAATCTAAATAGCGACACCTTTTCAGTTAAACACTTCTATAAAGCATGTGGCATTACGTTAACTACACATTATAAACTTTTCTTCTTCCTTTCTTATCTCCAAAAAAAGATACCCATTTCGTTAATGATATTCGGCTATTTATAAACCAGCTTAGCAGTGACACAGGAATGTGTGTAGAGGAGGGATGGGACAGTGTGGACACTTTTCTGTAGTTTATTTTTCACTTCACGTGGAGACAAAACTGTAGCCTAAAACTATACTCGTTAGATGGCCTGGTGTCCTGGCTATCAAATGAGGTATTGTACGCTTGAAAAACACAAACAATAACATCAAACACTCATGAAAACTGGAGGCTCCTCCGACTGTCCAAAACAAGATAGCGCGGATACAATTTGGACTTGGGTGTAGTGCGATTTGTCCGTGTGTTTTGCCATAAGAAAACTTATAGGTAGTCTTTTTTAAAAATACAAAATAGACTTGAAATATTTAAACGAAACTTAACAGTTATACTCCCTTTCGATATAGGAATCATCCTAGCTCAAGTTAGTGCAAGGAAACTCATGATTTTGTAAAAATGATTATTCACAACAAGGAAAGGCAATGCAAGTGGCTGCGTCCAAATCGTACTAAATCATCCCTTTGGAGTTTAAAATCTCGTGCAAAAACAGGACAGCGATTTTAGAACAAACCTTTGGAGGAGTTATTCTCCAACTTGTCAGCTACATAAAAGTAATTTTTATTTTACTTTTAGATACACATTATGAGTGCTACAACGAAATAATCAGGACCCGTTTCTTACAAAAAGTGCCAAAAATTTCCTCATGAAAGCTTCGTCGTATTTACTAAGTGTACAATTTTTTTCAGATCCAAACCTGTCGTAGTTCATTAGTAATGATTTTTGTACGGTTTGTCACACGTGTAAACTGTCCCATCCCTCCTCTATGTGCGTCCAAACCACACGTGACGACGCTTAAAATATAAACCTTCAAAACTTTCAAAACTGTGATTTGAAGGTTACAAAATTTTGTATCTAAAAAAACATAGGTCAGAATGTCTACCGGAAATAAAATAAAATGGCATTCTCTTCTTATGGCTATAATTGGGATTAAATTTTGTAACGATACGAAATTACGAAAATGAGTGCCAACGATGTACGGATAGACATTCGGATAAACCTGCATCAAATTTACAGATGTTCTTTTGTCAGCAAACATTCAACCCTTTGCATAATCGCTCATCAAGTGGTTCTCATCGGTATATGGCTTGTTTTCTTTCGTAAGTTCTGGATTGGTGTACCACCGAGCCGAATAAGTTTTTTGAGAAGAAGCTGCGTCTCAATAATGACACTGACTCATCCAAATTCTTTGAAAAAGAAAATAGCACCCGGAAAGTATGTATTATAGCTTATAACTAATTAAAGCCTCTCCTTCGCAGTAAGAACATTTCAAAGACAGCAAATTTGACAGCTGGTGCAAATTCTGGTACAGTATGCCGCAGTAAATCCCACAGATTCGGCTAGGAAAAAAGTCTCATAATAATAGCAGGGTGAACAACGGGAGCGTATCAAGATAATGCTGTAAGCCTTACATATATAATAGAAGGACGTTGCGTCTGTCCTTAGTGTCTTACAACGCACTACTGCCATAGTGTCAGTACCATGAGGAAGTTACTCTTTGTCATCTTCGCTCTGCTCGTAGCGGTGGGACTAGCTGCCCCCCAATACAGTCCATCGGTAAAATAAAGAAAATAAAACCTAATTCTTGCACTTTCTTTTCTTCTCTTTGCCCTCTAATTTCGTTAAACTACTGGGCGTCTTTCTGAACAGGATGTCACCGAAGTTGACGGCCCCCTCTCGAGAACCATGCGGGTAATAACGTCTTCTAATTTCTCAACACTCGCACACACTAAACTTCCCGTTTCTCATATCAGTCATTGTGGAGCCTTTTCTGCGGTGGATCAAAACCACCGCTGCCGTCGTGGGCTCAGAATTGTCCAATTGGGGCAAAAAAGTTAACGTCTTACACAAGGAACAGTACGTGTTTTATTATTATAGTTACGATGGTTCGAGTCCATTTTTTGGACTGACAACGACGATTGCGATGGTATTCTGACAAACTGCAAAAGCTATTCAGGGAAAAATGACCAACACTTCTCAAATTCCATCTCATTTTCCAAAACTCTGAGCCCTTTTCTTGTTTGAAATATAGGTACGACATGCCCAGGATTTTTTGCTTGCGGAGACAATTTAGTTATCAATACAAGTGCAACAATAGTGCCAGCCACATCCGCAGATGCTTGTTTCACAGCTTGCGCCAACGATCCCACTTGCATTTTTTTCAGTTTCGGTGTCTCTGGTTGCCGCACAACTTCCTCAAACACTGCACAAGCTTTGTCCAGTATTGGCGACTATATATTTGGATGTTTGGTAATCATTTCTGAGCCTCCAGGCGAGAAACAATAATTGACCTGTATCTTTCCATAGCCAACTTCAGCCAGGAATCAATGGGATAACGTCCAAAAATGAGCTTGCTTCAAATGAGACCAGTTGGCGGATCACCTGCGACCAGATCACTCTTCACCTTGTATTCGTCTCCACAGGAGCCAACAATACAGCCTTATGCTCACTAATTAAAACCTAGTCCCTTCAATTATCGAGAATACCAAGTCACACTAAGTGTTGTATAATCGCACCTCTGCATTTCCATAACACCATGCCAATGAAACACAGCATAAGAACATCGTGATACATCTTTATTACATTCTCCCACTTCGATCATTTCCAAGTCTTGCTTGACGATTCGCTATTCTCTCTAAAACGCATATATTTTTTATGTTGTAAATGGGTTTCCGGTTGAGATGAAGGAAAGTTAACCACTCCATATAATTAATAGTATGAGAAAACGCTCGTTATAAAGTTAACCGAATTGATTTAAACATATTCCATTGAATGAAATAGGAGCCACATTGGTAAAATCTAAAAGAATTTTGAAATTGGAATAAAAAACGTCTGAAAACGGAAATAAAAACTACTTAGCACGTGATCAAAATAGAAAACCGAAACAAAAAAGACCTCCACAACTAAAGCTAAAGACCGACATTTTAAAAAAGTAAACACTTACATTATTGACAAATAAGAAATTAGGAAGCTATACATGTAAAAGTTTTCTTCTTTGATGTTTCGTTTTTTTCCCTTCCATGTTTGCTCGTCTCCAAAGAATGACACGCTTCTCTTAATCATGTTCGGCTATTTGTGAACCACCGCAGCAGTGACACAGGAATGCGTCTGTGTGTGCACCGAAACCACAAGTGACGACGCTTAAAATATCAACCTTCATAACTAATCGCCCTTGGACCAAACTTCTTTTAGAACACGAAGAAACTTTAACCCAAACCAAAAATGGCGTCAAGTTTAATGCTGACGCTTTTCCTAAGTCTTTTTTTTTCGTCCTCTCATCTCGTGATGCTTAGCTCAGGGAATTCTAATTTTAACAAGCCCACCAAGATGGCTCTAGCTGGCATTCCTCCACGTCCGATCACGTGGTCTTCATTTTCTTTCCTTTCCTCCTCTTCCTTTTCGTAGCCAACTCCTTTTCCGCCTGCTCCCGAAACCGAACGTTTCCAGTAGAAACCAGAAATGTCTGGTTTAGAGCGTTTGCGCGGGAGTTGGTCACGGATCGATAGCAGACGGTTTTTCCGGGCCAGGGGGCGGAGCGGGTGCCCCAAGGGAGGAAAACGAGTTTTTATCTTGTTTCTCCTCTCCAGGAATTTATTTCTTTTTTCGTTGACAGCCAGGTGACGACATTGGCTCAAGGTATTGCACCATAGTGTCTTGCTCGGAGAATCATTTACGATTTCAACATTTGAATCACTTGATGTCCACTTTCCATGATTAATTATTACTACTGTCTGTTTCCGTTGCTTCTTTGTTTTTCCCTAAAAAAATGCATCTCGTAAATTTGAGTGTTAAGATTTTTTATTTTAGAGTATTACTTTCATTGTTTCAATTGTTCCGTTTGTTATCGCATATAAAACTGAAACTCGAGATACAATAGTTTGTTTTCTTTGTTTAACCTTGAAAATTCACAGGAAGGCTTTCAGCTGGTTAATAACAGCAAAAAAGGCTTAAAGCCCTTATTGGTGTCTAAATTTCAATGATTGTGCACCTCTAAATGTCGTATTGTTCTCATGTTCTAGCATATTCACTGTCTTGACTATAAAATAAAAACACACCACACTTTGTTACATTGTTTCCGTGCTTATTGTGTTAGACATTGTGTTTTAAGTGACGTGTACATGGTCGTAAAGCAAAGTACATCTTATTTAGTACTACACTACGTCTACTTAATGCAATACATCGTATTTAATTTAAGAATAAAGTTTTAAACCTAAAGTTCATGTTAAACTTTCACCTATTACATTCTAACTCATTCTATCTACGTTTTTCTTTTACCTTTTCACTCTTTCAGCATTTCACTACTGACACCTTCTTAAAACTAAATACTTAACCTTACATTCTCTTTCGTTTCTTTGTTTCTTATCATGGTTGTCTTATTCTTTCTTCCTATTGTTTCGTTATTATTCTTATTAGTTTCACTATTTCGCTATTTTTATAAATTACACCTCTTTCAGCTTTCTAATCTATTGTACATCTCTTTTACCTTGTAAATCAGCATTTTTTTTCGTTTTATCGCTTCATTTGTCTTCTTATTCACTTCACTTTACTTTAATTTTCCCTCTAATTCCCTATTTGAACCTAGAATGTTAGATTTCCCTACTTTTTTGGTAAAAACGTGGCATTTCTCTTAATAATCTATTTCTGTTTAGGACTTTCGTTCCCAAGGAACGCGATTTGCTCCGCAAGTCTTGTCAGAAAAGCGAAGCGACTCCAATTTATAACCACAAATGACGCAGGTTCAGGCCGAAAGGCGCCGGAATAGGACCTAGCCCGAAAAACAGGAAGAAAATAGGCGAAAGGAGGCGAAGCAAGGAGAGTTGGGGTGCACTAGTAGAGTCCCTTTGGCCCAGCCTTCGGTTCGTTAGTTGGCTGTAAGCAGGAGACCAGATGAGTCGCACCAAAACCGGAAATTTGCGCGCGCTCCCATCAAACTCTCCCACGTTTCTAAAACTTGTCCAACTTTTCAAAGAATTTAGCGCAAAAACTCCTCGAATTCCGCCAATTAACGTCGTTTGGTTCCAAGATTCATGGTTACGTGATTGTTTTCCAGCTTTTGAGGGGACGTCTTGTAACCAAATTGTAGAGCGAGCTTGTTTTAGAGCTTACTATAACCAACTGTGAAATTGTGACGTAAATTAGCAGAAAAATGGCTTCACCCACGGATAAGTGTCTGGAAGCGGGTGGTTCGAAGCAAGTGTTGACCAAAGAGCGTGGCAACTGGAGCAACAAAGTGGAATTTTTGCTCACGTGCTTTTCCTATGCTGTGGGATTAGGCACCATATGGCGCTTTCCATATTTGTGTTACCGCAACGGGGGAGGTAAGGAGCGAACTATGCACGATTAGAAGCTTTAATGAAAAGAAAAAGAAGGAAAAAAGAATGCTGGAGTTATGTCAGGCGTGAAATGACACAAATGACGAGCAGTTTCGCTTGTGAGAGTCCGAAACTCCGACAATTGTGATGTTGGCACTTTTCTTTCCTTCACTTTCCACAATAAGGGTCACTATTTTTTTTATTTCTATAAAAAGTGAACAAGATAGAAAAGAAGGGTCAAGAACGGTGCTTTAAATGCAATTGCGCGGAAACGCGCGCACAAAGGCTTAATTTCTAAGTACACAGCTTGAAAGTTGAACAAAAGCTGGACAAAAGCTTTTTAATACGAAAAAAATTCAATTATTTTTTATCTTCATACTGAATTACTGATGATTCATTCCTAACTGAGGAAAGATCACACAATACTCATTGTATGATTGAAAACGAGAAGGAACGGGACACGAGTAAACATGTACAGTAAATTAATTCGAGTAAACTTTTGCCTTTGCGCCATTTAAACACTTTCTATTCCTTATACCACTTTAATACCGGATTGGGATTCCTGACTTTTATTTGATATTTTTAACTTGCGGAAATGGATTCCACGAAACGATAAAGTAATATTAGAAACTATACTGGTACATGATTCCGTTGAAAATGAATGTAGGTAAGAGAAATTAACTTGCGTTTCCACTACAGGGGCTTTTTTGATCGCTTACGCCATTATGTACATATTTGCGGGTTTGCCGTTATTCTTTTTTGAAATCGCGTTCGGACAATACGCGAGCGAAGGGCCGATCAAAGTCTGGAAGATCTGCCCCTTATTTTCGGGTAAATATTCTTCCCATTTTCATTTTTGTGTCTCATTTACTTCCTTTTCTTTTATTTGTACTATTTATTTACGTATTTCCTGAGTATTATTTCTTCACGTCGTTCTTTATTATTTAATTATATACTTTATTTGTATGCTTTATTTACATATTTTACTCTATTATTTCTTTACGTATTTTATAGTATTATTTATTCATGAGATTTTATTAGTACTATCTATTTACGTATTTTTTAGTATTTTTCACTTGTTCGTCCTTGAATTTGTTTACACTCATTCTGAGCTTTTAATGTGCGTAACCGTGTTCTTGTCACTTTAGGAATTGGGTACGCCATGTTTATAATTTCGTTTTTTATTGGGATCTACTACAATATGGTGGTCGCCTGGTCCTTTTTCTACTTATTCGCTTCGTTGACAAGCGAGCTCCCCTGGTCCTCCTGTGATAATGATTGGAACAGTTTGGGTAAGTTGAAGGGAGACGAGTCCTAGCCTTTGAGTTCAATAACCCCTCCCCCTCCCCTCCGAGACAACAACAAGAAGACAAACAACACCGAAGGACTAGAAGTTCTATAGCGCTCGCTGGTTGTCGGCTCGTGGTACGCGCGGCCGATCGATCCGTTCGATCGCCGCGTTTCATTGTTACCGGGGGTCGCGTCTCTCCGGGCACGCTTCCTTCCTTCTTCGATTATCTGCTGCGTAACCGCGTTTTTTTCTAACGTCGTAACTAGTTACCTTCAGTACTTACTGTCTTTCTCGCGTTCCGTCCATTAAAAGATAGGCATGCAACCTTTATGTTGAGGTAGTTAAGTCAAAAGGTACGAAACTATTCATAGCGTTGGCGTGGGCAAGCAAAAAGATGGCCCAAACGGTCGATATCGACCGCATTTGCTAGTTCCAAGACATCTTTTTGCTTAACTGGAATACACGACATTCGGTTAATTCGGGTGTACCCGATACTATGGACCGGCGGTTCCGATTAAGCGAATGGAGCCAACCCAGCCAACGGGAATTCGAAACCGTGCTCGCAGCGCGCGGATGCGAATATCGAATCTTTTCGGTTACCTGTTAACGGAGCGAATACTTTTCATTGTTACTAAGGCTTGGAAAAGAACTTGGTGCTTCCATTTTACTTTGGTGGGCAAGAAACTGCATAATCGTGACTGTTGTCAACTTATGTTGACTGATATTGAGAAGAACACCGCGTAAGTCTAGCCAAATAAAGGTTAGCTTGTATCAGTGGCGTAACCAGGATTTCATTTCGGGGCGGGTTTTGGGAGTTTCGGGGGGGGGGGTCATTTGCAATTTTTTGGACACTTGGTCATTCTCCTATCTTCCCCATTATAAAATCAAAATTTCGGGGGGGGGG